>OX411307.1:155585609-155875609 GCA_948150685.1 Rhaphigaster nebulosa
TTAATATTCTTTATCATATTATAATGTCTTCACTTCAAATATGAACAGAATTAAGGGGCAATTAAGTTCATAAAATCTCGAAATAAAAACTTATGTTTTCTCTATGTCATTTCATGATGGATGCAAAAGGCAGCTGAAACAGAAAAAGTAAAATCTTTTACTATTCTGAGCCATTGTAACCTTACTTCTTTTCACGAATTTGAGGGAAGTATGTCTGAAGCAGTTGGCCCCTCTTCTCAGATTGCCGCTATTTTTTTTTTTTAATTGTTAAAGCTTAGATATCTAAATGGATATCATGGCCTGTATAGGGTTAATGCTTAGCATAAAAGACAAATATTTTGTGAAATTGTAAAGAGTTTATTTAAAAATTATAAATAATAAGACTTTTAACAATAAACTGTCACACGCAAAAAATGTTATTTTAAATTTTTTTTCAATTTTAGATTTTAACTGAACCTATGTTCAAGTGTATCAGTGAAAAACTGGATGTAAACTAAGATGAACAGTTAAACCATGAAACATAAATTTATTAAATATTTTACATTTCCTTTGGATTTTTATTTTTAATTATTATTTAAATAATTATAAATATAGGTGAGTGGATATATTAATTTTTCATGCTAGTTTTGGAACTGTGTGACTGGGCTAGAAAGATGAACAGCTATCTATTCACTTGATTTAATAATACTATGAATGAAAAATTAGCAAGAACACAAATTAATCATTGATAAAAAAATGAGGATTTTTTAAGTTAAAGGTCTAAAATTTACACATAATGAGATAATTTTTCAATTTATCAAACCTTAAAGCTGGTTCAAGCCTAATAAAATAACTTAAATTCAATAATCGCTATTGAAAAAACATGATGTATAGATTTGAATTTTAGAACTTATTGTTTGAATCCTTTGATATGTATTATGTTTATATATTTTTTTATTTTAAGCTTTTCCTTAATTGATTTTTGTTTTGTTTTTCAATTTTAAAGTTTCAGTACTACGGCCATAGGAAACACAACATAGGTTACCAGAAATAACATGTACAATGGTTATGAATTTTTGTGGTATTCTAATAATAACCATTCATTTAGGTTTGACAGTTAAATTTAAATGATTGAATGAAGTTAGTTATGAATATATTGTTATAGACAATGACAATGACATTTAAAACAACTTCATCAAACATTAAAGGATATAAACTAAATTTAAAAAATTGGTGCTGATATTTTTTCATTTGTAATAAACATATTAAGAGCGCCTGCTTGAGCAAGTGCGCGCACACACACATGCACACACACACACACACACACACACACACACACACACACACACATACACAAGGAAATTAAACCATAATAGAATTTATTTAAATTAAATAAAAAATAAGGCAGAAACCAGCTCACAATAAAATTATAATGTAAAAGTTAGATAATTATTTAATTGTTTGAATGGCATATTTAAAAATTGTTTAAAATAATTAGAACAAGTGGTTTGAAACTGTGGCATTCATTTTACAGGTTCTGAATTTTTTTATGATTCTCCTTCAGTTGAAGTAGTTAACATTCCTTGAATTCATTTCTGACAAATCTTTCCCCTTAGTTTCTGGTACAAAGCAAATTATGAAACAGAGGCTTCCAATTGAAACTGCTGAGTAAAACCAAAAAGCACCATCAAGACCAAATATTTCTTGAAAATCTACAAATGTTTTGACTCCTACAAAAGCACATGCATAACTAAATGAGGTTGCTAATGCACTTCCTAGTCCTCGGTATTCCAATGGAAATAGTTCTCCAATTAGTAACCATGAGATTGGGCTAATACCCATTGAAAATGCTACAGTAAAAACTAACACACAAAGTAGTGGAATCCAGTCATACTGAGCAACTACTAAGCCTCTGCTTCTATTAATATTTTCATAATATACAAATGAACCAAATCCTGCCAATGCCATTGACATGAATACACTACTAGCAATTAGCAAAGGCAACCTACCAACTGTATCAATCAATAATCCAGATAATAATGAAGACAACAATTGAACAAATGCCACAGCAACAGCTCCACTGTGAGGATCCATTGCACCAAATGTTTTTTTGAAAATGGATACAGCATAAAAATTGAAAGCATTTGCTCCAGAAAATCTTTGAAACATCATTAGACCACAAGTTACAAGTATTGGGTTTAAAATAGTTATGATTGCATGTCTATTAGGATTACGAAATCTATCAGAATGAGCAGCAAGGACATTATTTCTTATTGTCAAAAGTTCTTTTCCAACATCTGCATGTGGTCCACGAAACCACTGTAAGGATCTGGCTGCTTCTTGCTCCTTACCAACTAATACTAAATAACTTGGTGTTTCAGGCATGTAGGCAACACTTATAAAAAAAATTAAAGGAGCACAGCCAATAACCATAGCTAATTCACGCCAATCAAGGTAAGCTCCAACTGCAAAGCTTATTAAAACTCCCACATGGCCAAATATCTTGAGTACAGCACTCAAACAACCCCTGATATCAGGAACAGCTATCTCGCTGATATAAACCTGAAAAAATATATATTAGTATCAGGTACTAATTATTAAATGATAATAATTGCAAAATCTATTTTTTATCTTAATATTAAGAAACATAATTATACAATTCTTAATATTTTTTCAATAAAAGTTATGAATGTAATTTAATATGTAAAACGTATAAATTCACTCCATTGATCTTAGCTTAAAAAACTAAGTTGTTTAAGTTTTAAAAAAATGTGAATAATAGATCTTTTCAAATATAATAGGAGATAATTAGCAAAACATAAATACCTGAGAAACCATAAGGATAATGGCACAGCAAAAACCGCCAATAAAACCAGTTGCAAACATCATTTCAATATTCTTGGCAAACACAGTCACTAGCCATGAAGCTGAGAATGGAATGGAAGTGATTAATAAGACTTTTCGCCGGCCAAACTTCATAGCTATGCCACCAAACATTCCTCCAAAAAGAGCACCAAGGAGTGATAAGCTTGCTACCCAGGATGCTTGCTGGGGATTTATTGTTAAGATATTGGTAAAGTTGCCAGTGTATATAGCAAACTGTTGTTTCTCTTGGAGGGAAGCGATTGCAGGTGAACTGTAGCCTTTGCCTAAACCCGCAGCAAGGGGGCCCAAAGCTAGAGCTAAAGCAGCAAGTACCTATAAAGCAAATTATCTACATTCTCATCATGATAAAAGATATTATGCATTAAATTTCATACAGAAAAACATTAAATACCTGAGAGAAATAGTGTGGTTTTGTATTGGAAGCTAATATCACAGTCCTCTCACTTCCATTAACCATTACCTCTGCCTAAATAATATAAAATTTCATCAGTATTCAATATTTTTAAAAGAATTTCAAGAAATCTTATTGAAATTTCGAATTGTGAATTTCAATCCAAAGAGAGTAAATTTGAGAAATTATGAGGTTTATAAGACAAAAAGTACTTGACCATTTAAAGTATTATAATGAAGTCATAAATAAGATTGAAAGGTTGTTTTCTTTTCAGATATCTAAGAGGATCAACATGAATTGTTAAAAGGAAATAAGATTATGATATATCATTTCCCATTCAACTGTTACTTTTTCCATTTCAATTGTAACCTTTTCCATTTCAATTGCAACCCAACAGGACAAAAATTTATTCTACTTTATTTATATAAATAATTATTTTAATTAAAATTGTGGCTTTTGAAATAAGTTTGTCATATTCACTCAAAATTTTTTTTGTTTATTGGATAATAGATATTAAGTGCTAATTTCAACTTGTTAAAAAAAAAAATTGTTTATTTATTTTTTTGGAGGGGGTGTGAATTTGATTGATTAAGTGGTGGTTCATTCAGTTTTCAAAGTTGCTACTGTCGAATTTAATATCGAAATTTTGGTTCAGCATCGAACATTTCTAATTAATTATTAGTTTGCAAAATTCTTCAGTATTGGTGTCGTTTATTAGGTTTTCAAGGACACTATTACCAAATTTACTAACGGATTTTCGATCACGCATGCGCATTTAGATTTCCCGTCTCTTGACGTTTTCTATGACACCAGGGTCGTTTGTCAAGTTTTCGAGGGTTTAGATTCCAGTTTTTGAATTGAATTTTTGATCGCACTAGCACATTTCGATTTACAATTACTGTTAAAATTTTCTTTGAGATAGGGATTGCCCATTAGGTTTTCGAGGGTTCTGAGTCCATTTTTTGGGTCTTTTTTACAATAGACACACATTCCATAGAAACCAGTAACAGTGATATATTTAATAAAAGTCGTTATTGTATCTGTAAGAAACATATGCTTTATTGCTGTATAAATTAGGTTATATTAAAGAAAGAAAATGTTTATTTAGAAAAGAAATACAAACAAGTTTTTTTTTGTTTTTTTTTATAAACAAATACAAGAACAAGTTACTGGGGAGGCCAATAATCCAACATTGATTGTAATATTTGATCAAAAACGTTTTCTTTTTCATATCTTCTTCTCCAGTAATATATTGCTGGGTAACTATGATTTTAAAAAGTAATCATTTAATGCTTTTGACAAATTGTGTGCCTATTGTAAAAAAGACCCCATTTTTATAATTGGATTTTTGATCTCCCATGCGCATTTGGATTTACTGTTGATGTTGAAGTTTTCTTCGATTTGTGGTCGTTCCTTAATTTATCGAGGGTTCTGATACCATTTTATAAATTGGATTTTTGATCGAGCATGTGCATTTCGATTTTCTGTTACTATTAAAGTTTTCTTCGATATAGGTTCATTAGGTTTTCGGAGGTTCCGGTTACTTTTTTTTTTTTTTTTTATTGGATTTGTTATTTAGCGTGCGCTTTTCGAATTCACATTACATTTGACTTAACATTTGCGAAAATCATCCTTGAAAACCTAATAAACGATCCCTATATCAAACACCTCCTCCCTCCAAAAAAAGTAAATAATAATAAATATTTAAAAATAAATAAACCGCTATTTGTTTTCCTTCAGAATTTTTAGATAGTCGAAATTAGCACATAATATAAATTATCTAATAAACGAAAAAAGTGTCGGTAGAATATGCCGAAGTTATTTCAAAAGTCATTATTTTTCAATAATAAAATAGAATAAATTCATGTCCGGTTGGACTACAATTGAAATGGAAAAGGTTACAATTGAAACGGGAAAAGTTACATTTGAATTGGAAGGGGTTACAATTGAAATGGAAAAAGTTCTGATTCCATTTTTTTAATTAAATTTTTCATCGCGTATGCGCATTTCGATTTATTGCTACTGTTAAAGTTTTCTTCGATTTGGGATCGTTCATTAGGTTATCGAGGGATAGCCTGGTTCCGTTTTTTAAAAATTGGATTTGTTATTGATCATGCGCTTTTCGAATTAACATTACATTTGACTTTATTTTGCGAAAATAGTCCTTTTCCATGGAAATTGAAAAGGTGACGATTTGGAAAAGCTTAAAATTGACTTGTAAATGCTATTTAACGATTTTATTAATAAATAATAGGTATTTATTTCTGGTCAAATTTATTGTTGTTTATTTGGTTTAACGCTCTCATATACTTAACTGCATACTGAATCCATGGAGTGGAAGGGCGATGTTCAATAAAATGGACTGGACATTATTAAGAATAAATCCAATTAGTTTTGAAACATCACAACGAAAATCCATTACAGATACACTTTAGAAGAGAATGCGGACAATCATGCCGACCCGGAACTAAATTAACGATATCACAAATAAATATAAAAATCAATGCACATATTCTTTTCACTTTCCTGATAAAACGATGATAATGAATCGTAGCTAGGGGCGGATCCAGAAATTGTCTTGAGGATGGGGACTAAAGAAAAAAAAAAGACCCTATATTTGATTTAATTTCATCATGTTTTACAGCTAATGAAGACAGGAATCCAATTAGTAATATTATTAAACTGCTTTTCCGGGTCATACGGGATTCTTTCGTGTTTCCGTTTCGGAGGAATGAGCTTCAAAGTATAAATTAACTAATTATTTCATTATGAAACAAATCTAGTTTTGTTTAGGATAAAAATATGGAGGATATAACATAAAATTATTTCAAAAATTAATATTTTCTTTTTCTTTTGGAAGGTGGCGTCCACCTCTAGATCCGCCAGTGATCGTAGTTCCATGGCGTTCTGAAGATGCTTCTTTTTATTGTTGTTTGAACCAATAGGGGGAACTCCAATAGTAGCGTGTGGAAAGGTTAGTTTGCTAAGCTTCTGGAAACCCCCTTTACATGTTTGCCGTTTGGCTTGGCGTTTGACATGGCTAGTCAAGGTAAATGTGTAAAGGCACCTTTAAACCCCCTCCTTTAAAAGGAGGGGGATTTAGGGATATTGGAAAAATATCGATACATCGAAATACCAATATTCCTGATATTTTTGTCCGATAATTTTAACTCGATATACCGTAATATCGATATTAAAATTTGAGGATCGGAAACCGACATTTTTTCCAAAAAAGAATTAAATAAACAAAAAAAATTTAAATTAAATTAAAAAATCTACAATTTTGATAGGTTTCAGTCATTATTAATTCAATTGTGATTTTCTTTTTTTAATTATTTTTATTTTAAGAAATGTAATTCAGTTTTCTCTAGTTCTTAGTAATTAGTTTTTTATTGACAAATGTTACATAATTAATATATTTTTTGGTGATAAGCTATTTATGAATATTTAATTGTTGCTATTAAAGCTATTACAAATCTAAGACTTGTTAATTTATATTACCCTATGTTTCAATCCAATGTAGAAACACTCTTCTTCGTCTGCTTTCAAAGATTAAAAACATCGAGTCCCAATAAATTTAAATATCAATATTTTTCATTGACATATCGAACTATTATTTCGATATTTTCTAAAACTCTCGATAAGATATATATTTCGATATTTACATCACAAACCAGAAACCGTTAAGAAGATGCCTGAACACAGCCACTAGAGATAATAACACGAACGCACAACACAAGTTTTTGTGGTTCATTGTTTGTCGAATCCGCCGTTCTTTGTTAATTTTTTCTTTGTGGAAAAATATTGGTTTTCGATAATCAAATTTTAAAATCAATATTACGATACATCGGATAAAACGTATCGGGAAATAATATCGATATATTTTTCCAACATCCCTGATACAATAGTGCGGACTCCCCTTGGTTAAGGGGGTTTGGGGGTACTGGTACTGGTAATGATGGGGGAACGAGTCCGGTAAGTGGGCCCATAGAATACCCTCAAGCAGAAGGGGGGATCCGGAGGAGGGTCTACCCTGCAATAATTTGAAAATTTAGAGAATGGGCAGCATTTTATACCATTTAAGCGTTTATATTTAGTTTAAAAACTCGTGCATTTAGCTTATAATTTTGCATTTTATTTTCAATTTTTATTCAGAAGTAAATTTGTATACTTCAAATTTTATTTTTGTATAGCGTGCCCCTCCCCTCTCCGATCAGTTGAGTGTTAGAATCTACAATGAAAACTGAATTCGTCTGTATTTTACAATTCTAGTATTTAATTAAGCTGGCAATCTTCAACATGAACTAGAATTCGTCTGTAAAGTATGTCACTTATTTAAATTCGCCCAAGCGCAGAGCACCTATGAGCAGGGCGGTCTCATTTACTCATTTGCACTTTTACTGCCTGCAAGGTTTTCCATTATATTTCAAAATTCTTAAACATTAAATATTGAAGGGTAATAAATAATAATAAATAGTAGTAAATAATGCCAATAAATATCATCGAAAACTATAATTTATCTTAAAAAGTGACCAAATAGAATAATCATATCCTCTTATTCCACAAATCACAATTATTTATACAGAAAATGTTTTCAAAATCCAGTTACCAGCGAATAACTCTTTCACATTATTGGCTAGTAGAGCATATTTGGTAAACATGTAGAGAGCCACGGAACCTAACCGAATTTTTCGCTTATACAAATTTCTTTACGCCCTGGTTGCCGTATAGTGTACATATGATATGAGTGTTAAGCCCAATAAATAGATTTGACCAGAAATAAATGCCTACTCTTTATTAAAAAAAAACTTGTGTTGTGATAACGATCCATGTGATCCACTTACCCGACGCTCACCAAAGGGGGGTGAAACCATTCAAACATTTCGTCAGGAGAGAATTTTATACATAAAATCACTCTCATATTTAACCTCATACACAGTGGCGGCTCGTAGATAAAATTGGTGAGGGTGGTACTCCAGAAAATGTTTAGCCTTTGTTTTATAATTGTGTAAAATACAGCAAACGTGGATAAAAAGAAAATATAACCAGAAACTTGATAAAATCCTAAAAAAAAATAAATCAACCATTTTTTACTCATTATAACATAAATGGTTACAGTTCAAGCTTGATAAATATATTTAAAAATGAAATCCATTCTTCTTGTTTTAATTTGCGCGAAAGATGGGAATGCAATTTATTTTCTGTCAAATAAAAAACAAGGAAAAATGAATCAAATAGAAGTAGAATAACAATCCAAGTCTGCACTTTATCACATATAAGAATATGATGCACGATTATAGATGGCACAACACACGCGATGTAAAAAAAACAGGAAAAAACAAAACAAAAACATTACGTTCCACCAACACGCACTGAAAGATCGACAATGTTCTTTCTCCCCGCAGCCTCGCATGCATCTTTCTATGTGTGCATGCGCACAACAGCCAAACTCCGCGCTGATGGAACTGTGAAGACCACAGTTCCATACAAAGATTTTTGTATCTTTTTCATAAACCATGATACGGCTACTGACATTAAGCTTAAGGATTATATATTGTACAAGTATGAAGAAAGAACTAAAGAAAAATTGACTTATTATATGGAATGTTATTGATGATTTCCGGTGGAATTGGTGGTGCTGCAGTTCCACAGTTTCTGCCACAAAAGAGTAGCACGCGAGGAAAACGTTCCCTTACTGTTGGAGGACGGAATAACAGTAACAAATTTATCGAATTATAATTTTTAAAGCATTGTTTTTAATGTGGTTGATTGTTCACAGCTCCATATCTTTATCATGAAATAGATTTTAAAATGTTCTACAGGATCTGATGTTGTTTTATTGTATCTAATAAATAACTATTAACTCAATGGTAAAGAAAATTTTCTTATTGGCCAATATAATTTTAGTGATCTGAATGGATTCCAGCTAACTAGAAACTTCATCAAGTCAGTCACATATATTTTTTTCTGGTACTACTTTTCAACTACTCAGTATCTAAACTTGTTTTCCATGCAGCCGAAAATATGTTCTTACCTTAGCCTTCATTGGGTCACCCATAGCGTAAGTTATAATGCTAAATATTCATGATAAAATTCTGCTTATGTTCCCATCCTGAAAACATTTTTGTGGTTACCAAACAGTCATGAATTTTTAATATTAGATTTCTGTGAATTTTTTTATTGCATTTAATCTTGGAAAAAATGTTAAAGAATATAGTAATAGTAGTAATAATAATATGGTTTAGCGAACCCGAAAGTTTGATACCGAAGCCACCAATAATCGTTGCCTACATACCATTCACTGAAACCGTCGAAACGCAAATATTCGAGGTCAGACTAAATTTAACCCTCCCATCTTCGTTTCGGTCAACACCATCCACCGGACGTTTATATGTCGGTTCGTAGTTTGGTACTTTTTTTAGGGGTTCGTAATAATAATAATAATATTTTTCCGGCTTCCAGACGCCAATAAAATCTCAAGCCTTTTTTTAAATCATTACAAATCTGGTGAATTACACCTTTGTCTTCTTAATTCTCTAGTTGTGGTTGCCAGTGACGCGATTGAGTGAGAAGCGCTGGGATATCCTGGAGTCATGCTTTTCCATCCATAAGTGGAGGGACAAGCCTCCTCTCGGGGTTTCCCAGGCCGATTGCAAATAGTGAATATAAGTATGCATGTGTTTAAGACGTTACGTTTATTTTATATAAGTTTATTTATTCTTTTTTTGTATTAAGTTTATTTTTTATTTTGCAATTATTTCATTTTTTTTCATTTTTCAGTAAATATAGTGTGAATGATTTCTTTGACCACTATTACCATTGCCCTTGCTGAGACAGAATGTAATATTACTCAATAAATAATAATAATTATTAATAATAATTTAAAATTTGTGGAAGGAAATATTAATATCATTGGCGAGTTTAGAGGGTGGCTATAGGGGCTGGAGCTTTGGGCGACAGTTATACAGGGGCGGCAAATTTTTAATTCAATGAAGAAGTTCTATTCCAAAAAAGCTACAATAAATGGAAGGTGTAGTGTCCACGCCGCTGTCGCCAATGTAATATAGAAATTCATTTGAATCTAAGAATTTTAGATTAAATTCTTCGAATTTAACGCAGATTTTGCCGCTCTACAACAATTGTCACCGTAGGGAAGTTCCTGTGATTCTATGGAGTGATAGCCAAGCTATGCCTCTAAAAGCATCCAATATAAGACTTAGTGGATATCTGCAACCTGCCCGCCATTGCAGATAGCAAACATTAATTTCAACACCGCATTCGTTGTTTTTCCCCAAGTTTGGCTCTATTCCCCGTAGTCCCGTGGTTTTGGATTTGTGGGAAAATAGGCAAAGGTGACAATATTGGTGGATAGTGTAAATCTTATTGTTAGCACCTGGTTTCCAAATGGCCTGAGATAGGCAGTTAATTCTTTTCAGTTATAATTTAGTTAGATTATCTTATCGACTAGAAATAAAGATAAATTTATAATTAAATACGGCGATATAACTACAATTAGATTCGTAATATAGTTTTTTTTTTTTATACAAATTAATAAATAATAATATATTAGCTGAGCTTTTATAAATCTTGTAAAAATAAATTTAAACAGTATTCATCATGCTGGTCCTCAGGTACAACTAGTCATGAGAATAATTCCAGTAACGTAGGTCTAATCTATCAGCTGGATAAAAGGAATACAAAATTAATTCAAATTGTGTTTATGCATTCATTCTGTTCTTTAACCGATGACTTCGAAAATATTCAGAAAAAAAAAAAAAAAAATCTCCTCAAACCTGTCCGACCCATA
Organism: Rhaphigaster nebulosa; assembly: GCA_948150685.1. Classification (NCBI taxonomy): domain Eukaryota; kingdom Metazoa; phylum Arthropoda; class Insecta; order Hemiptera; family Pentatomidae; genus Rhaphigaster; species Rhaphigaster nebulosa. The sequence continues at coordinate 155,596,673 of OX411307.1, forward strand.
TTGTAGTCTCAAAATCTTACTTCACATTGTTTCGGATTCCACTGAAGGTATTTCGACATTTACTCTGAACCTTCGGTCATATTTCCTTAGCTTTTTAAAACGAACAATATTATTTGTGTGCATTGTTATGCGGTTATGCACGATCAAAATTCAATATCCTCAGTTATTTTAGATTCCTCCCTTGTACTAAACATTCCCCAATATTAATTACATTAAAGCCGGAAAACCAGAAGCCGATGTTCTGGTTTGGGGTGTTGGTTTTTGGGAACAAAATGGCAATCTGTTATTCTGGTTATTTTACCTTTAATGAAAACTGATCGGTTTTAACCGATGCAAATAGCCAGTATTTGGAAAAACCGGGGAAAAAACCGGTTATATTAAATGCAATAATTTCCCATCAAAACATTTTTTGTTTACGTCACAATTAACAGTTACTGAAATTGTTACAAATAACTAGTCATTGGAAAGATCTTTAATCCCAGTAAATTACACATTGATCATCAAGAAATAATCTAAAAAATCTTTAAACAAGTATACAAATAGCTAAATAACTGATCATTAGACATTTTTTTGTTAGTATTCGGTGTACCTTACCAAAATCACTTATATCAGCCGGTGAGAACGATAGTGGTGTTAAGTTTTTTTGGTGAGAAAATGAATGTTTTGCGAATTTATTTATTAAATGTCACGTAAACAAAATAAAATGGAATATGTTTCAATTCTAGTCAACAATGCTTTAGATTTTGAAAAAATAAGTTTTGCCTTTTATTTTTCATTTAATAAGTTGTTTCAACGGGCTCAAATCCATTACAGAACTTGCACTCTTAGCCACGATAAAAAACCGGTGAGAATCATAGTAGTGTAAGTCAAGTATTGTTTTAAGAAAACTTTATGAAAATTAATGTTTTGCAAAGTTTGTTTTTAAGCAGTGCCCAAGTGAGAAGAAATGGAATAATGGATCTATTCCAGCCATTAAAGCTTTAAAATTTAATAAAATTAGTTATGCAAGTTTAGTTGGTAGCGATTTTTTCACGTTTCGTGCTCGGCAATTTTAAGAATTTTTTTAAAGGTTGCAGAGCTATAATTAAAATTTCAGCAGTTTTTTCATGTTTCAAAATCACTTTTTTGGGGGTATAAAAAAAATTAAAGGCTATAGAACCTAACATTCTTAGGTAACATAGGCAACTTAGTAATTATTTCACGTTTTAAGTTCAGAAATGCCATGGGATTGTAAAGAAAACTACAGAGCTAGTATTCAATTCTCAGCACTCGTTCTTGTTTCAAGTGCAGAAATTTTAAGGATTTTTTTTTAAATGCTACAAAACTAATTTCGCGTCCCGCATTTTTTTTTTTAATTTTTAAGAAACAAAAAAACTGATAGACATGAGAACTAAATGAGAATGAGGCGGAGAAAAAAGTGAGTAATAATAAACTAAAGAGAAATCTGTGTAGGAAGGCGAGTTGAAGCTAAGATGCTAATTTTATTTATGTGGTTATTGACATCCCTAGTTCTGGCAATCCTGTCCTCGAAATATTCTAAATAGCAGTTATCCCAACTACTTTCTTCCAGGCAGCATTTAGCAGTACAGCCAGCCTATTATCAGTAGCGTAGCTAACACCCCAATTCAAGCGTTTTTCCTGTGCGCCCCTCTCCCTTCCCTACTGAAAAAAATAACCGACTTTATTCTTACCTGCTAGGTTGTTTTCATTTTGTTGAAATGCTTGCCAGTACAATTAATGAGTAAAAAAAAAAAAGTCATTCTGGGGGCGATTTTTATTTATAATTTATTAAGAATATAAAAATTACGGGTCAACGAAACGTATTGACAATTTCACACTATTTAATTTATTTATTTGAGTTTAATTTACTCTGCATATTTTCTTGTAGCTTCTGTTGTTTTTTATTTTTATTTTTGTTTTTTCCATTATTAAATGTGTTGTTTTTTTCTTTGGACTACAAGAAAACCTCAGCTACCAGCTGATTTTGTGCTCAAGATTTCAGTTAATTTATTTTTGTAAATAATTGCTATTTTATTGTGATATACAAAAATAAAGATTTTTAATTATTATTTACTTGTAGTGTAAATGCAGTTGTAAATTTATCATAAAATATAACATATAAATTTAAATAAAATATTTATGGCTTGCTTCATATAAAAATCATGTATAATTTCACAGAAGAATAAGCAATGTAATCTAAAATATTTTAACTTTAAATGCAAATGAATTGTAAATTTCTAAAAAGGGCTCATCTCGATTTTTATTCAAAATGGACGTTTATGTTTTTTTTTTCATGTAATTATAAAGAAGGATTATGAGTGAGTAAGGCTGATATCCGGTTGTTAGAGTAGTGAAATACAAGAAGAAAATAAAGTCTGTTCAAATAAGCCCAATGGTTCAACAGAAATTCACTTTTCTTGTGTCTTCTAAAAACTTTTATTTTTCAGAGATGAGCCCTTTTAGAAATTCACAATTCAAATATGAGTCCTGTTTTACCTGAGTTAGGCGATTCTAAAAAACAGAAAAAAAAATCTTATTATAAGAATAATGTAGAGAGGCAATCCCTCCCTACTTTCTTCTTATCCCTCGGTCGGCTTAATCCATCCGTCTGACCTAACAAAAGAAAGGTATAAATGCGCCTTCCTTCCTTCCTCTACCATGCAATTTCCTCATTCTTATGAAACCATGTTAGGTATTATTTATAAGGAATTTTATTTTTAAAGGTAAGAATTTATTAACAGAAAATAAAGAGATACTTAATGGGTAACAAAGCAAGATTATATAGCGTCACAAAGAACAGCAAATGATAACATTAATACTGACCGCCTTAAAACTTTATTAAATGAGAATACCTTAACCAAGGATGACTGCGCGCCAAAGCAAGCGTCTTTCCTGTGCGCCTCTCTCCCCCCTCCCCTCCAGAAAAAATAACCAATTTTATCCTCCCTCCCTTTACCTCCCAAAATTTTTAAAATTTCCTCCTAAACATACTAAACAGAGCATAATAATTCAGATAAATCTTTATTAAGAAGTATTACTTTCACTTACCTATATATTAAATATATAGTAAGGGAACGTATTGCAATCGTAAACAATTTTGAATCCGAGTGTTAAACGGAAAAATACATTTTAAGGTCCCCTAAGTCAAAATAACCAAGACTGGCCATATGGTCTATGTCGGTGTGCATGTGGTAAGCCTAGCTCAAAATCGAAACTTTGTACGAAACTGTAATTAGATATTTAAGGTAGGTATATGCCTGGGATGTTACATCAACATTTCGCCAAAATCGACTAACCGAAAGTGCCTCTTTATGTCGTTGATTATACATATTTTTACAATTTTCTTGAAAAACGCTTCAACGATTTTGATCATACTCGTTATATTCCTGTACAATTAAATGGTCTTTTAATATATACTAGGTCTTATCCTCTTTGAGGATAATAACTAAGAGCAGGGATGACCACCCCCCTCTTAGTCAAGGACGCAGGCCCCTTAGTCATGGACGCACCTCCCCCTCCAAAAAAACAAAAAAAACTTACCGCTTCTTCGGTGTGGATCCCTCATTATTATTATTTATAAACAGATTATATTATTTTCATTGTTATAATATAATAGAAGTATGGGTATGTAATGTATTATAGTATAGGAAAATTAGAGGAAAGTTTTGTTGTAGTCGTAAATACATGGTTCACCCCACTTTTTTGGGAGTGACTTAAAAATGTTGATTTTTTTTTCACCAATAGCTCAGGAACTAATAGTTTTTTCCGAGAAGACCACTTTATACGAAATTAAAGTAGAGAAAATTTCTACATTTTATGCCCAACTAAAATTTCTTTACGATCAACCGCTAAGACAATAGAGAGCGCTGAAGAAAAGGCAAAATTCCAAAAAAAGGAGGCAAAAACGCGATTTAAGGCTCTCCATGTCCGATTTCTATAAAAACTATGGTAATAGCGAACGTGGCCATACATGATATTAAACTTCATTAAATACATAAAAACTCTTTACTTTCATTTTTTATAAAAATCGAGATAGAAATGGTTATTATTACTCACTGAAATAAGAGTCTAAATCTGCCTGAACTGACCCCTTTATTTTCTTACTATTAAAAATTAATAGTTGTTGCAAAATTCTCTTCATCCAGCAACCAGTGGACTGCAAAACTACTTACCTTCATAACAATACTAAAAAATAGAAGTAAGGAGTTTTGCAGTTCACACCCTCACTTATATTTAAAGGTTTTGGCTTGTAAATAGTTAAAACGTCAGTCAAAGTAGTTGAATTCCCTGGCTCGTCCTTCATCAAACTCGAGTGCTGCTGCATGTAGAACAGAACAAATGAATAAGAATGGAATTAGTGGGTTTTTAGTGTGGAAAATTTATCGATGCTGGTAGTCAGGAGTTAGATTTGGAAGAGATAATGTTATAGGTAAACAATTTATGGAAGAAACTTTTAGTGCGCATGGGTTTTTTTTTTTGTCATTGCATTGGAATTAAGGATCAACTTACGAATCATGCACAGGATTGGAAGGATGTAAAACAAATCAAAATGTTAAAAAAAATATTCAAGATCATATATTTGAGTATATTCGTATAATTGAGTATCATTAGCATAATTCATTTTCATCCCTACCTCGTCTATACGGCTATACGGGATTCGGCAGCAATCCGTATAGCACTGATTCCAATTATCTCATAATTTATTCATGATTTCTTATTTTCCATACTGGATGGTCTCCATCTTCCGACGTTCTTCCCATTACTCGTCCCATCGTCGCCTTCCAGTCATATATGAATTTCTTGAACCGCGGGAAATTTTCTTCATTCACCAACCGAGGAAATTCTCCCTCAGTGAGGATGCAGATTACCGCGGTTCTCATCAACGTAGCCCTTAATTCTTGAATACAAGTCATGAACTTGGGCGTAACCCCCTGGCCTATGTTCCACCCACAAGTGTATTCACGTCCAAGAGTTCTTGATCAGGGGTATCAGGCTGAAGGCCAGAGAAGTCGAAAAACAGTCCCACCTGAAAGTTCATGTCAACGATATCGTATTCATCTCTGTCCACTAACACATTGCAGTGCACCCTTCCGCACATTTCTCCACCATTATCCATTGCTGAACCTAGTGGTACACTCTAAAACTGTGCTGGGTGACTACAGCTGTTGAGGGTGGTAGTTCTGCTAGCTTGGACGTGGCTCTGAACGCTGACCACTTCAACTCTGACCACTGACTCTGACGCTGACCACTGATTCAAAGAGGGTGCAGTCCCCTCAGTTTGCCCTTGTATAAGCTCACAATACATTTTATTGCCAAACCCTGGACTGAATGTAATCAAAAACATTGTTGGCATTTTCTCTATTAATTAAAAGAATCACCATCATAGCTGGTCTTATTGTATTTACGACAAGCAGTAGCTTTCGGCGTATTGCGCCATATTCATCTGAAATTTACAATCATCGTATAGAAAAATATATAATTAAAATAGAATTGCTACAAATGCCAACAGGAATCTGAGAATCTACCCATTACATTTTCTCTTTCATTAAATTTGGCTATCGAGTGAGGATCAGAGTACATGTGGGCCCACCAACTCTTCGACCATTTTCTTAAGTTCCCCCTGCTTCTACTTCCTCATTGGAACAGCTTACATTACGTCACCATCCAAAGGCGTACACAGCAATTTCTGTAGGGAGGAAGAGAGGGGGGGCGGCCCTAGAGAAATATAGCTGGCACATCTGAAATGTAGGTAATTTGCATTGTTTCGCCTTTATTACAGACCATATTTTGGTATCGGACGCAAATCTTAGTGTATTGCGGTTTTTTAGAGCAGAATTATCCTAATTATAATTTAACCGATTTCAATATTTTTATTGTATTTTTGAGGATTTCTACACACGGAATACATTCACGAGTGCAGCAAGATTTTTTGAAAGGGTTTTTCATTCATTTATATTGAATAAAAAGGACGAAATTGAATCACATTCACTTATAGCAAGTAAGAACATGTGATGCTTTTAAATAGCTGTGTTGTTAATAGCCTTGCATTGGAGAGTATGAGAACGTTGTCGCTTCCTGGTCCCACCAATTTTTTTTATTTTTTTTTTGTTTTATTTAATGAAATATAATTACGAATCGGTCTTTTTGGTTGACATTTATCAAAATCATACAAAACAATCACCAGGGCAACTCAAGGAAGAGGTAAAGAAGATAACTTTGTTGGGCCTATGCTTGGGTCAGATATACCAAATATTAATCTACGTACATTTTATGTATTTTTATACGTATTTCATGAAGTTCAATAGCATGTATGGTCACAAATAGCGTATCATGAATAGTTTTTATAGAAATCGGACGTGAAGATCCTTAAATCGCGTTTTTGCCACTTTTTGGGAACTTTGCCTCTTCTTCAGCGCGCTCTATTGACTTAACGGTTGATCTATAGAAATTTTTTTTGGACATACAATGTAGAACCCTTGTCTACTTTAGTTTCGTATAAAGTGGTCTTCGAGGGAAAAATTATTAGTTTCCAAGATATTGGCGGAAAAAAAATCCAAAATATTGAAGTCTTTTTCAACAAAAACAAGGTCCAGTCAAAATATCTGTCATAAAAGTTCAGATATGTTCAGCGACCCAAAATTCAATTTTGGGTTGAACCAAAATTTACGACTGCAACAAAACTTTCCTCTAAAATTAAATTAAAAATGACAATAAGCCTGCCAGAAGTTTGACCAGTGCCATACTAGATCCGGCTCCAGTAGTAGACAGGAGATAGTTCCTTTCGTTTTAACCTAGTAGTGTTTCCTGTCTACTACTAGAAGTTATGAATATTAATTATCTGAATATTAATATTCAGAATACAGCATCTCCAATTCAATTCTAACCTTTTCAATAGTCACCTTTTTCATTTGAATTGTAACTCTTTCATTTTTATTGTAACACTTTAAATTTTAATTGAAACCTTTTTCATTTAAATTTTAACCAGGGGTTGGAATTAACTCTTATTTTCCTCTCTTAGTGAATAAAAGTCAAGATATGATTTCTATATTTGTCATCTGAAAATAAAAGTCAAGATATGATTTTTTTCTTTGACGTTAAAACATATGAAAATACTATCGACTTTACGATCGTGCGCTGACATACCGATTTGTTTTAACATTTCGATTATACTCGATGTTAGGGCCCATTATTGGATTATTGAAGGTGCTGATTATGAAAATACGATCGATATTAATATTGCGCGGTCAGGTATGATTTATTTTAGCTATTTAGATTTCTTCGATATTGAGGTCGATTATTGGTGTACGGAGGTGCAGTTTCGTCGATAAAGTGAGCATGCATTAGTTTTCTAATAATTAATCGAATTTTCTATTCATTCGATTAATCATTACTTTTACAGAATTTTTCGCTACAGAGATCGTTTATAATGGATAATATAATAATATAATAATGGATAATTAATAATAATGAAACTAAATATCTAAGAATTTGAAAAAGTTAAAATAAATCGATACGCGAGCATAGGATCATAAAATTTGTAGTATTTTTAAATATAAACGCCCCCGATAGCCCACTCTACGTCGATTTCGATGGTATCCGTAATGTTAAAATAAATCGATAAATGAGTGTTATCGATCTTAAAATCGATAGCATTTTCATAATCATCACCTTCCACAACCCAATAATGGACCCCAATATCGAGTATATCCGAATTGTTAAAATAAACCGATTCGTGAGAGCAACAATTATGGACCTCAATATCAAGGAAATCCGAAATGTTAAAATAATAATTCGATACGTGAGCGAGAATCTTAAAATCGATTGTATTTTCATTATCTGCACCTTTGATAAACTAATAATGGACCTCAATATCAAGAAAGTCCGATATTTTAAAATAAATCGATACGTGAACGAGTGATCTTAAAATCGATTGTATTTTCATAATCAGGATCTTTGATAACCCAATAATGGACCTCAATATCAACGAAATCCAAAATGTTAAGATAAATCGATACGAGAGCGATAGATCTTAAAATCAATTATATTTTCATAATCAATGCCTTCCATCAATGCCGTTCATCAAAAATGAACCTTAATATCGAAAAGATTTGATAAACCTTAATATTTAGACTCATATAATAAAAAGTTAACATTGGCTTTTTTACAATTCAATCAGTAGAAATTAGTAGTCAACATAAACATATAATAATAAAAAAAAAATATCGGAAGCATATGCCGACGTTATTTCAAAAGTCATTATTGAAATTAAAATATTTATTTTTAAATAAAAAATAAATAAAATTGAATTAACTCAAGTCCGGTTTAGCTTACAATTAAAATGGAATAAGTTACATTTGAATTGGAAAAGGTAATTGTAGAGAGACCTTTATAATTTAGTTTAAATCAGATAAATGACAATTATTTCATAAAACCAATCTTTTTCCTGAATAGGTAGCTAGGTAGAATAAGAAATAAATAGTTAACATCTAGTAGAAGATTTATAAATCCTCTACTACTGAGATTTTAGTGTCTACTACTGGGGTTAAAAACCATTTTAAATTTTATATTTTAAAAATTTAACTATCTACTTTTTCTTTGTTTTTAAATACTTTATTTGTTCAGTTATTAGCCGGTTAATCGTTCGGAACAGTCAAAATAATTTTCTAGTGTATATTTAGTTCTCTAAAAAACATTAAGTGGAGATCCTGTCTTAAAGTGTCTACTTCTGGTGCCTTTACCCTATATATGTATATAAATCTTGGATGTGAGATCAATTGAAGAACTTATAGAAGAACATTAGAAGAAGGCAAGAGCTACATATGAAGTGAAAACGGAAGGAAGGAGATCGAGGGGAACCTGGGCTGGAAGGATTCAAGGAGCCTTTGATAAGAGATATGTATTGGTGGAAGAGAAGAGAGTTGGCCCAGGAAAGGAACCCAGGCTCTACAAGCAGGTTCCTTACACTGCGATGCGGTAGAGTATGGATTAAGAAGAAGAAGATATATATTTAGGGAGATGAAAATAAAGCAACAATAAAAATAGAGGAAGATAGGAGAAAAAAATTGTATCAAGATGTTGGAATATGGTTCTTAATTGATGCACGGGATATTAAAGATTAATTCATTATTCATAACACAATCCCTGACAACCCCAATCTGAAGGTAAAATGTCTTGTACCTTAGAGTTAGTAAAAAGTTAAAAGTAGTTTCTCTTACGGAGCTAATGGAGTATTAGAGAAAACCGTACTCAAATAACGTATGCTTGGACAAGAAGATTAACATTTTGTTTAAGAATATCGAAATATACTCACTTTTTTGCAGTTGAATGTGCATAGGTAATTTCTGTTGAGACTGCCAACTTGATTGACAATAGCTGATCTCATTATGACAAAGTTATGGAGGCTTAATGGAGTTACTTGCAATTATATATCCTTTCCACCATCCACTGCAACAAATAAAAGATGTATTTCTGATTAATTTTTTCACAATTAATGTAAATTAGAAATAGTAGTTATTTCAATTTACGGTTTAGTTTTTGATTAGATTAATAATAATAAATTCGCAATGCCTTCTTTTTTTGGCTTCAATTAATTCAGATAATCTATACTAATAGGTATATAAAGCTGAAGAATTTGTTTGTTTGAACGCATTTATTTCAAGAACTACAAGTCCGATTTGAAAAATTCTTTTTGCTTTAGATAGACCATGAATTGAGGAAGACTTTAGACTTTATCACGCTCTGACCTTTAGGAACAGTGCAGTAACCATAAATAAATTGCTAACAGAAAAAATGTCCAGCTTGCGTACGTGTCGTTGTCATGACAACTTCATACCCGTGAAAGCAAGTTGACAACACAAACTTTTTAATAAGTATGAAATTATTGTATATAATGTTGTATGAAAAGGTGTGAAAACCTGAAACTTATTTAAGTGAAACTTTATTATCGTTTATAAAAATATATAGTCGTTTTGACCCTGTTCCTTCAAAATGTCTGTAACAAATGAGATTGAACAAGATATTATAGGCTATTATTTTAAAGGTTATTTTTAGAGGTTAGTTATTTGAGGGGTAAATCAAAATTTAACGAGGGTGAAACCGCGAGGCACAGCTAGTAGATAATAAAACCATAATTATGGGTTGAAAATAAATTTTACTACATACTTCATTATATTTAATTTATAAGCCAGAATACAATTTCATTAGATCATATTTATATAAATTAGTAAATCGATAGACTCAAGGCTTTGTCAATGTCTGATAACTATTAATGCATCGATAATACTATGTCTTGGGTAATTGTGAGATCAGTTTTGTAGAATCATATTTGTAATTAATTTCTTTAAAAATATTAATAATAATTTTATTTTTTATATCTTCGGTTTTGAACTGAGTGTGTAATTGTTGGATACACTTTATTTAGGGTCCATATGACTGTTTGAATGACAATGTATGAAATTAGTTTTCTATTTCGGTTATGTTTTATCATTTCAATTTAACTTGATTAGCTTCAATAATTTAAAATTTAAAGCATAAATCTAAAGAAGTTGTTCGATTATTATCTTCTAAGTACATGCGGTGTGAGAAAATCATGTACTTATATAGATAGGATTTTTTTGCTGTTATGGACCGGAGATGAAAGAACCCCGGAGATGAATGTACCCTATTACCGTCGGAAAACATGGTAAATCATTAGTCTCACGTCTTACCAACGACACTTTATACGACGTATTAAACATGAATAGTTTCAATAGCTACTTGTGGTCTGTGGAACCATGTTGCTATGTAATAGCGAAGACTCATAAATAAAAATTTATAATATAGAATCTAGCTTCTTTCTACTCATATGCTTGAAGAATTGTTAATTAAATCCCTAAAATTCGTCATAAGCATATAGTAGCTTTAGCGTTTAATTGTTTTGGAAACATAAAAATACGGAGTGCGAGAGGATCCAAATGATACACCTCTCCTAATGATTATTTGTTGTATTTTTTTAAAAATTAGATAGTTCAGATTACGGCCCTTAATCTACTATCAAAAACCTCTAGCAGGGACTCTGGAATATTGTTGTTTTCCACAGTTTGGTTCGTACCACAGCTAAGAAGTGGAAGATCTAGTTGGTGGGAGAGGCTTAGCCGAGGTTGTGGAGCTGAAATTTGTCTTTAAAAGATAGGAACAGTTGAGCAGTGAGCTATTAGATACTTGAGCTGATCGACGGCCGCGGTCTGAGCCTCATCTCAAGCCGATTCATCTCCAACCTCCAACGACCTCTAAACTCCTTCTTAGGAGCTAAACCATATTCAGGTAGGGCAGCAAGATCTTCAAACCTAAAGAGTTGTAAAAGTATTGAAAGTCGATAGACATAAATAATAATTACAAAGGCCAATAGTAGTTGACCTGAATTCAAATATGCAAAACTTCTTCTACTTGAACTTATTTTTTATCAACAACGATCTATCCTGCACGGCTAAAACTCACCAACTGACCTCAAATTTAGTTGAAGCATTGAAATGAAAAATGAAATGAATGGGATTCCCAGTGACGAAGTGGAATTTCATGCCTAGTCAAGTAGGAAGGAAGTGGCTATAGTCAAACAGGCGAGTTTACTTCTTTTTCATACTTATCTAAAAAACTAGAGCTGATAGAAAAAAACTGATTTCATATATAGATTCAGCGCCACAAATATAACTAAAACCAGTTACAAAATCCTAGGAATCAAATAATTTTTTTTGTCTTGTAGGTCTGTGTTATAGTTGTAATTAGCGTAAGAACAAATAAGTCCCTATTGCTATAAAACAAATGACTATTGCTATAGCTAAACATTTTTAATACGTCTTCTCATCTAGGATCCGGAAGTAGGCAATATATCTCAACTCATTCCTTGTCAAATTTAGCTAAAATTTTGCTTTATCCTTTGGCAATTTTATGAAATATTTAGACTCCCCCATTCCAACTTTGAGGCTCAGTAAGTCTCTTTTTTTAGTTTTCATGATCCAATATCTTTCTTGATTAATCTATTTGAATATTACATAATGGTTTTGAGCCAATTAGACTGGTTCTAAACTCTTACCAGACCTGCATAAACGTGCACAGCATCCTTTATTAGAGGGTGCACGAACCACGTCAAGCGAGGGATCCGAGAATATTCTTTACTCCCCTGGAAAATTGTTTAAAGAATATGCTGTCTAAAAAGTATTTTAAAAAGAAGCACTCAAGAAAAAGCGCAGCAAAAGATATAAGACTGCCTTATTAACAGATGTCTCTGCACCTGTGTCACCCTCCTTGCGCACGCATATGGTTATTATTGGACAGTGTAGAGAATTTATTTATTGTGTGGTGTTTGTTAACGTGTTTTTTTTTTTGTATTATATTATATTTTTTTTATATTGTGATGTTAAAACGGACTAGTTCTGTCCGAAATGTCGGTAAGCGCTGGTAAGTGATCAGAACCAATCTGGCTCATAACAATTATGTAATATTAAACAAAAATTGTAAAATTATAATAGATTAATAAAAAAAAATATTGGATCACGAAAACTAAAAAATAAAGTGACTTACAGAGCTCAGAAGATAGAATGGGGTGGTCTAAATATTTATTAAAATTGTCAGAGGATAAAGCAAAATTTTACCTTCATTTGACAAGGAACGAGTTGAAAACAATAACTGGTTTCCTCGAGGGTCCACCACCCGCTCATCTCATGAAGATGAAACTTGTTGAGAGTTCGACCTGTCATGAAAGTTTAGAGAAGAACAGACGGTATATTCTTTGTGAATGTGAACCTCTCGCATTCTTTAGACTACATGTAGGTCAGGCCATACTTAAAGATATTGCCATGGCAAATCCTCTGCAGGATACTAATGCAGAATATCTAATGATAAATTTTGGATTTGCTTCTTTCATCACAGATTTATAAATATAAATACATAACTTTTTAATAATTCGTAATTTAATAATACATAACTTAATTATAATTAATAAAGTTTTAACCTCGAAAATTCGAAAAGGAGACGCTAGAATCCAGAGATACGCATTTTTCTCCAAATTCTTAAATTATTGGTGCGCACACGCACGCACAAACACGCGCGCACACACATACACACACATGTATATGCATGTATTTTCGGTTGGTTTTTTTACAGACAAGAAATATCTTTAGCCGCCTACCAGCTTCCTCCACCTCTGTCTATCTTGGGTGATGGCTTTCCGGTTTATTACGCGGTGTTCAGCTGGATCCTTCTTCATGCTGTCCAACTATCTGAGTTTCGGACACTAGTTCCTCGAACTAGAGGCATTCATAGTTAAAAAGTGTTTTATTTTTTTTTGTAACGCGCTTCTTGATAATTTACGATTTTCGTTTCTGAATACACATTGCGATGTTAAATGCAATCTTTTCAAATGCATTCCATTCCAAGCCTATTGGAAACTCTTAATTAATCGATTGCAAATTAATGTAACTCATTCAAGATTAATTGTTACTCTTTCTATTTTAAATATTACTCATTCAAATTCAATTGTAACAACTATGAAAAGTTTAATATATAGATATATTCCTTAATTTATCTTGATTTATGTGTATTAAATTGAGGAATATTAACTGCTCCGTGTTGGGACACTTCCCTCTCCCCTCCCCCCAAGAAAAAAAGAAAAAGACAAGAAAAGTATTAATATTTATTCAAATCATTTCAAGTATCTTTATTTTTATTTATAAATGGAATAGTTGGAAGCAGATTTGCAAAATCAAAATTAAAGGAAATTATCAATACACAAATTACTAAATCGGAAAGTGACCTAGATGAGAAAGTTGTATAATATTTTATTCACAGGCACACAAACACGTATATTCCGGATATATTATGTATTAACATATTAATTATTTGTGTAATAAATAAACGTCTTAGAGAGATATTATTAGTCTTTGACCTTAGTAAACATATAACATAAACACGAATTATTATTAATAAAAAAAACTTTAAAATTCGCCACTAAAAATAAAAATATACACAAAAAAAAATGATTTTCAGAAACAACCGTGATTCATAATTCATTATAAAATTTTTACCTATAAGGCTGTTTCTGAATATTTAAATGAACTCTTAATGTTAAAAACGAAGAACTATGTACAATTATATTAACCTTTAACAGACTGAATTCATATCCAAATCAAATTATAATATTTTTTTCACGTATTTGGGTTTCTAATTTTTTATATAAAACATTGCTAGTATTAGTAAAAACAAAAAAAATAGGATTTTCGGTATGTTCTCCCAATTAGGAACACTGGCCGCTACAGATTAAGTTTTTTATTTTTGTATATATTTTTTTAAACTAATGAAATAGAGGACGCGCTACAGGAAAAGAAAAACAAACAAATATTACTGCACTGATGGATTATTCGCACCTCTGATTAGAACGAAAAATATAAAAAGGCATACTTAATTTATTTTGTAAAATCGTAAGTAACTCAAATTTGAAAAATTATAGATAAAACTATTATTTATTAATGTAGAATATATAATACAATTTAAAATGATCTTGAAAGTTGAAATTGCCCTTTATTTATTAAATTTAAAGACCCTAAAATATATCATTAAGCAGGGTGAAGGACTGTTTCTATATTTTACTGCTATCTGTTGTCGTTCTGGAGAACTAACATCTTACCCAATTGTAGCATGTATGTTCTGGTTGCATCTGAAAAGTTATTTTCATAGAAATATTATTGTTTTAATTTTTAATTAATTGATTAGTTGGATTTTTGAGATTCCTCACTCAAAAATTTAGACCATCATTCTCCCAAAATAAGTGTATTCTCAGCTACAATTGTATGCGATTTTTTGATTACTGGTCACTAATATTCATTTATATTACTTTCTATTATTCATTTATGTTGTCCAATGTTGATTTATTAAAAATCAAGGATCAATAAAATTAAAAAAAAGTAATTAATAGGTTTAAAATTTTGTTGGAAGTTGTTCTAATTTAGTTGGAAATTTTTGCAATTATGCTTGATTTTGACAGGCCTAAAATACAAGACAGTAAAAAAAATAACCAAAAATAGGAAAATATTAGAAGCAATATTCATAATCAAGAATATAAAAAAAAATGTAAATTACAAAACTGGTACAAAGAACCTTAATAGCCATTATGCAGATATTATAAGTAGAATAAAAACATACAGAAATTTCATAAAACTAACAAGATAATTAACACTTTATGATATAGTAAGATAAAAAAGTACATATGAAATAATAGGAAAAAGTAATAAATAAACAGGAAGTTGTGGCATAAACAGTCAATTGATAAGTCGGTTCAAAGTAGTTCAAAGTATAGTTTAACAAAAATTGTAAATTAAAATAGTTTTTAATTGAAATTTAATATTGTGACATGAGGAATAATTAATTATGTATCCTTCTAAATAAATAAATTTAAGGTAAATTTTCATATTTTAACAGAAATATCGTTTTTTAAAGAAATTGTTTAAGGTAATATAACAAATATTGATTTTAGTTCTGAAGATGGGGATCAATCCTCTGAAACGTTAACTACTGCATTAAATTTGTAAAATGAAAGTTACCTTTTGGAAGTATAATTGTCAAAATTTCCAATTAAAATAAAGTAAATAGAATGAAAGAAAATGTCTAGAAAATATTAACTTATAATTTTGAATTGTTCAACCTTCAAGATGTCAAAGCTTGCTAAAGTCAATTTTAGAAACATTTCAAGAATATTAGAATCTATAAACAAGTTTTCAGTGATAAATAATGAACGAAAAACTTTAAATAATATGTAATTCAATGAATAAGGCTTACATGCAGGTTCATTTAATATTTTTTTCTATATACTTAGGAAACATCGGGATGTTTAAGACATTCAATATCGAGAAATACAGTATAAGAAAAAAAATCTGATTCAAATAACAAAGTTATATCTTATACTGTAGAAAGAAGTATACGATTCCTATGGGATCTCTAGATGAAGAGAGCTGTATTTTACAAAAGATCCATCCAGATGGGTGATGGTGAAGAAAAGTTGGTCATCCATCAATATAAGAATAATAATATATATCTGTACCTAGTAAATTTTATTGAACCACCAGTTTTTTTTATCTCAAACCAATGAAGGGTTAGGGAGACACTTTACAGAGACTGGGTATGACTAGGGCTCTCAGGAGTCGATCCACGGTAGCAAAAAATAAAATTTCTGGTAATTAAATTTCTGTAAAGCCGAACATGAACCCTGGAGTTAGGAGTGTCTTATCCTCTGAAATACTCCACAACCAGGAAAACAAATAAAGTAAAAAGACACAAAAAGTAGGTTTCAAGACGGTCACAAAAAACATGATTCAGAAATAGCTAATTATATTTTAAGGGACGAAATTGATATTCACTGAACAATATCTCTGAATACGAAAGTGAATGAAATTAATTTGATAACAATATCGAAATATCGTCGTTTATCAATTAAATTTATATAAATGATTTCATTATTTTAAGATTATGTTAAAACTTTATCAGTGTCAATGTGAGAAATTTTTTTATATTAATGCATTTATGATGGCTACATTGTGTGACTGACTGACATCTGAGGGGTATAATATGATATATAGATGAGAATAGTGTCAAGTCAGATCTTGTATAGGGTTCGGGCGTTTCGCAAGCAGCGTTGTTTGGTCGCCTTTGAACCTCCGGGCCGACTATCTTTAATGATTGCTATTATTCATATAAAATAAATTAATAATATAAAGTGATATAGTCTCTAAAATGACATCATAGTGGAAGCTCTGACAATTATTTCCAATAAGGCAGTGCTGTGTAGTCCAATAAATTTCTTGATCAATACAATATATACAATTTTCTTTCTCACTATGGAATTAACGAGTTACGAGTAAGACAGTTGTGATTTGTGAAGTTAATCAAGGCTTCCTCTCTTGTTTTCCCCCAGTTTTCCCGATACGATCTCTTCATAACCTCCCAGACATTTTCCCCCAAGTTATCGGGCTATCCACTTTTCTGTGAGCGGAACCCTTTGTCAGTCGCTACTCGCGAACGGGATTATGAACACCTTATCCCCGAGAGGATCTAAACTATGATAGGGTTTCACCGCTTCGTTTGGCATTTTGTTAGGAAAAGCGGCTTCCTTGCCATAATTTTGAACATAATATTTTTCTTGTTTTCGGTTAGACCTTCAATGTTTCATAACATTTACCTTTTTTATGTTTATTTCATTACTTTTTTTTTAAACCGTGTAACTGTAATTATTACTTAAAGAAATATCGTGTTTTAGTTTCAATAAATGGATACTAATTAATTGATGACTTTGAGACCTATTAATGTAAAAATATTTTTTTACAATAATTCGGCCGTATAAAAGTTAACATTAATATTTTCTGATTTCAATTCAAGCATGATCTAGTAGATTATGGGCACTATGTACAGTGGATGTTTAATGGAAAGCTGATACAACTCTGTTGAGGCATAATACAACCCATTATATAAAAAGTTCGAAACCAACACCGAAATTCCCTAGTCCCTTCAATAAATCAGAATTCAATATTTATCAGAGAAGAACCAATTCACAAAGCATAATCCAGCATAATCCTAGTTGAGCTATTGGTTCTTTAATTGAACCATTTATTTAACCGTTTAATTCTCCTTATATCCTATCTGGGCAGGAACTTGATATAAGATGCTGACATCAGCTCCTTTTGTAATCGTCAACAAACAATAAGTCCTTACCAAGTACTGAAATCTGGACTCTTTGTAGTGGAACAGGGTTTTTAGTTTTTTTTTTTTTTCAAGTTTATATGCGACTTTATAAGATTCTTAATGCTCTTCAAGAAGTCGCATATAAACTTGAAAAAAAAACTAAAAACCCTGTACCAGTACTAAGAGTCCAGATTTCAGTACTTGGTAAGGACGTATTCTTTGTTGACGATTACAAAAGGAGGTGATGTCAGCATCTTATATCAAGTTTCTGCCCAGATCAAGATCGAAAGATCGACCCGAAGAAGGCCTATGTACCCACGTTATAGAGGCTGGGTGTACTAAAGTATATATATATATATATATATATATATATATATATATATATATATATATATATATATATATATATAGAGAGAGAGAGAGAGAGAGAGAGAGAGAGAGGGAGAGAGAGATAATAGGCAAACAACTTAAGAGAAAACCTTATGGGTGGAGCTTAGACTAAGAGGTTATGGTCAAGGACAGGGAAGCCTTCCGCCACTACATAACTTCAAACTGAACAACGTTGAATTTAAAAATTTTTTTTTGTTTAATAACTAAGCCACATTGAAAAATATTTGTTTGTCTTTTTATTTTTTTTACCTTTTCCCTTAAATACATTGCTTGGAGTGAGAGCTGAAGAGCCTGTCGATGTTAAGGGTTCAGGTGAAGTCAAAGGCCCAGTTGAAGTTGAAGGATGAGATGATTCTTTCATAAAATAAAATAAATAGATTCTAAAAAAAAAAAATGGTTGAAAATTATCGGGCAAAATCGCAATACAAACATAAAACAACAAAACCGTCGCTAGAAATTGAGTACTTCTTGGTACAAAAGTTTTAAAAGAGTTTGATCGACGGCCCAAGATTCCAAGTTGGAAAAGAGAAATATATGAAGTTGGTTAATTGTTTCCTAGGCGGAAGGGCTTAAACCCCTGACAAACAGACCAATCCTGCCAAGTTTGTTAGTTGAGTAAAATGCTTCTGACAGATTTTCCAACTGACTGCCACTTAGGAGGATTTAGTTGGATCAGCTGCAGATTGGAAGTGGTCGAAACTAATTGCTGCCAACCTAATTAGCCATTCCGCAATATTAACTCCCACTGGTCTCCTACATTGGCCTTCTCTATCAAAGGGACCATACTAATGATAAAACGCTATAATATTACTTTAAAAAAAAAATCTTATTTATAACACTTATCATAATCAAAGCTTAACCTAGTTTACAATAACATATTTACTTAATTAGCTAATTTCGTAGTAAGTCTTCTATTTTCAAATTGAAGCCGATGGTGAACTTAAATTTCCATTATTATATTTTTTTATTTATTTATAAATGATTACATATCGTATTTTATTAACGTTTCGGGGCTTTTTCTTTCCTCATCTTCCGAATGAAATAATCCTGCAATATTTAATAGTTTGTTAATTTATCTATTTCAAATATTTTTGTATCCCATTATTTGCAAAGTATTATAGTACTATGTAATGAAACAATTTTTAAGTACCTCAGATTTTATTCGCATTTTTTTACTCCTCCTCATCTTATGATCCATTTTAATTTTGTCTTATAATTTTAAGTTAGTTGAGACAACACTTAAAATTATTTGAGTACTATTCTCTCTCCAATGTTTGTCATGTTACAGATTTAGCTATTTGCACTTTGATCCTGTTTATCTCTTAATACAATATAGTCCTTCTATCTACCACCACACATTTATTAATTTGAATCAAATATGCACTACGCCGAAATATTTCCTATATTTTGACTAGTTTTTTATTATTTGATTATGTAATTAAATTTAATTATTTTACTATTTAATTCGTATATATATTTTATTCTTTTTTATGTATTTTTATTTTATTTTAATTCTTTTAAAAATACCCGCACAATGGTTAATTACATTTTAAATATCTGTTTTGTAGTTTATTGCTTTTTTAATATTTTTAGTAATATAAATCGCTTCAAGAATTCTTCTGTTTCTTTGTTATATTTTCTTTATCTATTTTTTTTAAAGTCAAATTTCTACTGTAAAGTAATGCTATGATGGGCTAGAGCTGTGGAATTTGTATTTTTTATATTTTTACAATTAGCGTTAGTATTATTTTCATTTTTAACATTTTCGATGTTTGATCTATGTAGATTCTGTCGCAATGGTTCTGCATAGTGTAGCGAGTAGATACTTTCTCACAATCCCAATGAAGAACAGATCTATTTCAGGAACCTAGCAACCCTGCCCACGCGAGATCTTGATTTCTCCCACCTACTTTATTAGGGAAGAATCATGTCCTTACCTTGATCTCATCCCACCTCAATTTTTTCTTCCCATATACCTATATCCTGGCTGACAGGATGATGAGGCCTACCAGACTAAAGAAGACATCTCATCTAAGGGAGAAAACCCTGACAGAAAATCACAGGCCCTCCAAGGTTAACGGGAGTTGGACGCAGGGTCAATCGCCCGGCTTCGGAAAAACCTATCAAATACCAAACCAACAGCCTGCCTCGAAAATAACTGTCTTAAAAAGGTAACGACCCCGGCTTTTACAAAGGACAACTTGCTACATGAAATGTAAGGAGCTTGTACAGATCTGGTGCCGCTTAAACGGTGGTAAATTAGATCCGAAGGTACACCATCCATATGGTAGCTGTTCAAGAAGCTGGTGAGTTGACCATGGATGGATATATTGTGTTCTACAGTGGAAGGAATGAATGGAATGGATCCGGCGGCACGGCTTCATTATTAGCCCAAAGATGAGAGTCAATCCTGAGCTTCACACCTGTCAATGAGCTTGAGAGACTTTCCATATATAAACACTGGAGAGAAATGGCAAATGGAATAAAATAGGTGGCTCAAAAAGTGATCGGCACTCAGGAGAAACGAAAAGTTAAGAAATGGTTCACAGACAAATGCCAAAAGATGGCGGATGAAAGAAGGAAAAGAAAAGGCCCACCTTAGCAAGAAAGGTAAGGATTCTCGGGACAAGCATGAGTCAGCACAAAAAGCTGCTAATAAAATACTCCGATCAGCAAAAAGAGAATTCCTAAAGCAGAGACTCACAGACATTGAAGAAAAATGAAAGGAAGGTGGAGATCACGTTGTAGCTGCAGTGCACCAACTCATTCTGAAAATATGGAGGGAAGAAAAGATCCAACCCGACAGTTGGAACAAAGGCCTCATTTGTAAAATACTAAAGAAAGGATCTAAGTCTGAGTGTAACAACTACAGAGGAATAGCATTACTTCCGGTAGCATATAAGATCCTGACTTATATAATGCTCAACCGAATGAACCTCTTCTATAAGAAAGCGCTCGGCGAGTATCAAGCAAGATTTCGGCGAGGTAAGAGCACATCGAATCAGATATTTATCCTAAAACAAATACTTGAGAAAAGATGGGAAGTGGAAAAAGAAGTACACATCCTATTCATTGACTTCAAAGCAGCCTATGATTCCGTGGATGAAAACTGTCTTTGGAAAATCATGACAGAACTAGATTTCCAGGGAAGTTAGTGCGAATGAAAAGGGCTTGCATCAATAGTTCCAAATGTAGGGAGAGTGCTGTTTCAGGAAGAGATGACGGAAGCATTGATGGTGTGAAGTCGGAGATTGCCTTTCCCCGATGCTATTCAACCTGGCATTGGAGGAAGTAATGCGGGAATGCCGCAATGTACAGGGTGAAGTACGAGTAAGAATGATGCACAAATACCTGGCATATGCGGATGACGTAACGGCCTGGGAAGTAAAGCATAAGATGTCTAGGCACTGGCCTTCTCACTGATCGCAGCGACAGAAGATATAGCCATACAAGAAAACCAAAATAAAATATATCATTGTAAGGCGAAAAATACATCAAGAAGAAGTCATAAATGTAGGAAGTCAAACCTTCCTGAAAGTAGACAGTTTCAAATACCTTGGATCAACGGTAGCCTCCATTAATGACCAGCTCAGTGAAGTCGACCAAAGAATCCTCAGCACGAACATAGCCTTCTTCTCAGTAGCCCATATCCTAAGATCAAAGAAGATCTCACGAAAATTGAAACTACAAATTTATAATTCCATCATAAAACCTGTAGTGATGTATGACATGGTCTCTTACGGAAACCTTGGAGAAAAAGGTTGAAAAATTTGAACGAAAAGTTCTCAGGGTGAGATTGGGTACAAAGTGGGATAAAGAATTAGGGATTTGGAGAAGAAAGACGAATAAAGAAATAATCTCCGAAACGCAGCAATCGATCGCGCTTGATATGAAAGCAAAAAGGTTACAATGGACCAGACATGTGGCAAGAAGCCACCCAACAGTTCCTCTCTTCCTAACTATGAACGCCTCAGTAGTAGCAACTAGACCCAAAGGGAGGCCGAAACTCAGGTGGGAATAAAGAAGGTCTGTAAAAAGCTAACCGAAAAAAAAAAAATAAAAAATAGTTCTGCAGTTTATTGTTATTATATAATCCAAATTTTATATTTTGAAGATTACAAGAAGTGAATATTTTCTTTATATATCTGTTGGGCTTAGGAATATATATGACATTTTGAAGAATTGTTTTTGAAACTTTTCTGGCTATTGTTTCATATAAATGTTATAATAATTGCTGTTGTTATTGCGTCTAAATTTAAAGAATTCAAATTTTAAAGAATTTTCGGTTTTGGTTTAATAAATTTGTTATAACTTATTGTTAACTCTTTGTCTTGTTTATCTCTCATTATTGTTGTTATACTGTATTTTAGGATCGTTATTACTCAGGCTGTACCATAAATTATTAATGATCTTTTTGGGTTAAAAATTTTCATTTAGGATGCTGTATATTTCTTTTTTTGTTATTTTCCTGTGTTCAATATCAGTTAGATTTACCGCTCTGTTAATTAGATTTTCGGTTACATTAATTTTTTGGTACTTAAGACGGTTGGAATAGTAGGTTAGTAAACTGTTGGCATTGTCATTTTTTTTGTCTATTTTTTTGATATTTCGTTATTTTTGAAAAAAATATCCAGCTTCAGGAATCTCAATTTGTTGTGATGGATTTTTCAACAGTAAAAATAATTCATTAATGGTGAATATTGAATAATTTTAAGATTTCTTCATGTCTATTGTTTTTTTATTTATTATTTATAAATATTTTTAAATATTATCTTTTTATTATTATTTATTTATCGATTTTTAATTAGGATCGGTTTACTTGTTGTTTTATTTAATTTAATTAAGCTGCTTCAGTAAGTATCACTTGTAATTAGACCCATAAGACGCTACCTATCGGTGATCCGTATAATTGTTTAACATAGTTAACATTGTATTTAAAAAAACAATATTTTGTATATAAAATTATTCCATAGATGAAGGTGTTCTTGTATTTAATTTTTATATTATTCTTAATTATTTCCCAGTTGCCTTCTAATAATTTGATACAGTCGTCAATTTGTACTTTTGTAAATAATGAATTAACATCGAAGCTCAGTAATTCTTTACATTAATTTCCAAGACTAATGTATTTAATTATTTTTTTTTTTTTTTTTATAGTTCAATACCATTTTTCATGCCATAATCATTATTCTTGTTTTTTTCATTCTAGGCTGGACTAAGAAACTTAGAAAATGCCTCTGTAGGACAGCTAATGTTATTTATGATAGGTCCGAGGTTGTGATTTGCTTTATGTAATTTGATTAAATCTCTAATATCAGACGAAATTAATATGGATTATATGACGAGGAGGAATAAAAAAAAATATACATAAAATCTAATTTATATATCCATCGATATTTAATAAAAGATACCCTATTTTTGGAGGGATAAATACTTTATTTTTATTTTCAAGTGATACAATATGGCACACTAACAATTCATAACCAATCTTACATAATTAAATCCCATAATAGTGTAACATATGTAGTTCTAAAATGTCAGAAGGCCTATTTATCATTTAATAGTTGTTTATTTTCCGATGTACAAAGATTACAGACAATATTATCTACCGAACATTATCCACTAAAATAGAACACGAGTAATTAATTATAAATACATGATTAATTAATTAGTGCTTAGTTATGGACTGATGGCCTTTCTCAATGTAATGTAAGAGACTTACAACGGGCCATTATATGTAAAAATTCAAAACCAAACAATTAAGCTGCGCAGGGTCTAATAATAAATTGAGAGCTTAGAGATTTCTTAAATGTAAAAAATATCAAAAACAAGTGATAGAGACATTACAGGAAGTAACAGGGTTACGATTTCATTATATTCTTTTTTTCGGCCCAACTAATACTTGTGATAAAAAGCAAAAAAGTGACGTTTTTAATTTTTTTCAAAACAATAATATCGCCTAATGACCTAGTAAGGGGCTCAATATAAAATGTATTGTGAATATTATAGTTATTCATTGTGTAACTGAATTTCTAAAGGTGTCCATACTTCCATGAGTGTTAGTGTATGTACTAACAAATAAATACACACAAAAGAATTTATTTATTAATTTTTTTATTATTATTATTTTTCTTCACGATTACAATATAAAACATCATGCTTATTAGTTATGGTCATCAATCCATGTCATGTTATGGCCATCTGGTCATCAATCCAGTAAAGTTTCTTCATAAGGGAAGTACAAACAAAGATTAATAAAATTCATCTCGATAGAAAGCAGCCAATAGAGAGGGATCCGGTAGGAAGGAGTACTTCATCAGCTTTGGAATCTCAATATTGCTTTCGATGCTCAATGGTGGTCTGTATGTTTAAACAAGTGCTTCATCAAATTACACAAATACGTTCCAACTAGCAAACATTTCTGAATAAGAGACTCTACGACTAAGCTCTAAGCCTAGATCTTCAGCGCCTACCCCTCCAGCATATGAATTCCTCTATTTCTATGGAAAATATCATTCCAGCGGATTTTTATAAT
The DNA here is from genome assembly GCA_948150685.1 of Rhaphigaster nebulosa. NCBI lineage: Eukaryota > Metazoa > Arthropoda > Insecta > Hemiptera > Pentatomidae > Rhaphigaster > Rhaphigaster nebulosa. Next base: position 155,621,298 of record OX411307.1, read on the forward strand.
TCGAACGAACATGATATTATTCTGCTTTTAATGCATATGTAATAATGAAAAAAAAATATTTCGACTTCTGAAATAACAATTGTAAAGAACGGAATACACATGATGAATGTATGAAGATTTGAGGCAATACTTCATAGAATTTCATGTTTTATATTATAATCAGCCTCACTCAAGGGCAATAGGTATTAACGTTGTAAGACTTCATTCATACCATATATACAAGTAAAAAAAAATAATAATAATAAAAAATTTTTTTTAAAAAAAGTAAAATAAAATAAAGTTACATAAAAAGAAAGATAATTACATAGATAATTACATTGTAATAGATAATTACAAAATATGCACTTCACAATCGGAAATAAATAGATAGACAATTAAATAATAGCAAAATAAGTAAAAACCCAAGATAAAGAAAATTTATGTAAATAAAAATAAAATAATCTTGAAGACAACTCGAAATATTAGAGCAGTCATATTTCATCTCAAGTTGAAAATGATAGTTCAATTAGTTCATCGGATTTTTTTTTTTTTTTTTTTTGTTTGTAATTTACTACTTATTGAACAATTTATTATTAAAATATTGTTACCCTCTTAGTTTCAATAATTTTTTCATACCCATAACTAATTATATTACATTAAAGGAACAAAACATAAGATTTGAACAACCCTACGAAATTCCGAAATTCAAAAATTACTACTTAAGTGTTTGTAGAATTTAAAAAATATTTTTTCTCGGTTTCAGCATATCCAAATATAAGAATGAAAAGTTTTAGAATTTTGGCAAGAAATTTGCATTTCGGCCCCACTGGCTCAATATAAAGACACTGTCCCCTCCTCCCCTTCCCCCAAAAATTACAAAATACTGTTATCTGTAATACAAAATCTGTAAACAAAAATTGTATAAACATATTTGAATTTTATTTTATAAATAATATACCTAGCCATAGAAAATATTACATAGAGGATCCCCTTACATCCACGGTTGGGATGCGTTTCTTTAAAGTAGATCCTTGGATGGACCCTCCCTCCCCCGCCCCCCTAAACGAAATCCTGGCTACGCTGCTGGCTGTACATTCAATTCTGGTTTGCATACTGGTCTTGGAAATAGGAAGGGTAATTCGACCAAGTATTTTAGATGCTCTAGGAATGCATTTGAGCTCTTTTTTTTCAAAGAGGAAAAGGCTAAAAATTAAAAGGTATCATTTTTTTCTTATGTTTAATTATATGTTAGGTGAAAGAGTTTGGGAAAAATTCAATAATCATACTTCCAAATGAGGAGCGCAAATGCCACGGGTCTAGGCCTAAGGGGGGTCTCATATTGGCCTTTAATACAATAAAATACATTATCAAATTATATTATATTTAGTAATACAATTAATAAATAACATTGTATTACTACGTATAACACACTGCCACATCTTCAATTTTTGAGTAAGCAGCTTAGGGGCCTCAAAACTTGGCTTCCACGGACCTCCGATATCATACTTATGCCAGTAGCTGAAGAAAAACCTAATATCCACTTTGTTACAAAGTGGTTCAAATCGGTCACAACCAGCTTTGAAGAACGGGCGTATGGATTACTAATTTAAATTAAATCACCATTAATCGTTTATTTTGACGATACTGTGTGGATCACATTCTTAGACGCAACTCCTCTGAAAAATCCAGATAGATCACGTTTTGTTGGTTGGTAGTCAAAGTCCAGTACATAAAACGATAGAGTTTCGACCAGGGTTGCCAATTTTTTACTTTTAAAAAAGAAATTTTCTATTATATAATTGAGATATATTCTTTCATAAGTCAATATATCCACTTGGTAGTATATATAATATATGAGTAGATAATAAAAAAAAAATATTATAGGCACGATCTCTTTCCCAAATCTTGAGTGACTCGACCATATTTCGCCAAGTTCCGACGCTAAACCATAATAGCTCTTTTAAGCATCTGAATGAGGGCTCTTATCGACGGCAGTTTTAGAAAAGAATTTTACTATTTGAGAGGAGCTGAAGAAAAACCTAATATCCACTTTGTTACAATGTTAATGTCGCCGAAAATTTCAATTCCAATGAATTCCGGGAGGGGGGGGGATCGTCGAAATTCAGTCCGTTTGCAGAATAAAGCCGGTTGATAAAAGATCAGAGCGAAGGACTTTGTAACTTGGGAATCTTTTTAATTGTGTGGAGTTGCCTGGATTTGAATAGTAACACCTCCCCCCTCCCCCCTCGGTCCTGCCTCATTCCTTTCTTTACGATTTAATTACACGGCTCCTATTGCCATTGCAACCCCGAGCCTCGTTCTCGATCCATTCCACGGACATCAGTGGCGCTACTGTCGCCTTGACAAATGCTCTTTTCGTGCTATCGGAGCTTGAAATTAAACAATGTTTTCGACTGACAGAAGTATATTTGTACAAATTATGCAACATTAGACATTCACATCTCTTCAGGATACTCTACCGATTTTTTTTTAGGACCGATATACAACTGAAAGCAATTTTCAATATATACGTAAACCGTTGTAAATATTCCAACAGGATTATATTCGGAATTTCGTTCAAAATTAAAAACAAAACATTGAATATTGATAGAATAATGATATACAAGAGTTCTCACCAGGTAGTGTTTAACACTAAATATGTCACAAAAACTGAGGACCAATTAATAGGAATATAGGTATAGAGAAAAGAGGGGGGGCTCCCTGATTTTTTTAAACTTAATCAAATAAAAGAGAAAAATTAAATTATTTTTACTTTACGTTATGTAATTTTTTTCCTATCATTCTGTAAATACTTATCTGTTCTACGTCATTACGTATTTTGTAATACATGTATTACATATTAGGAGCTTGGCTGGGTAATAGTTTACCTATGCTAAGAATTTATGATAATATTATTGGTGTTTCTTATAATTATTTTCAATTTCTTATTTCAATAAATAAATTCTCTTTTGATGGGGTTAACATAAAAAGAAAAAAAAAATATATATATTTATTTATATTTATAAATGGTGAAATAGAATAAATTAATGCATCTAAATTAACTTCGGAAGAACTTTAAAAAAGTTCTCCACAAACTTTTTTAAGCTTTTTTAATCAGAATTTAACTGTGTATGAGGATCATGATAGAAGTCTTGCCCTTCCGATGTTTTTAATTTCATAAAAACGCAATTATCTGACCCAAAAATAAATTGCCAGACCTTTTCCATACATTGTCATTTTTTTTTTAAATGAATAAACAAATGGTTGGAATTTAACCGGTCAGAAGATAGATTTCTTAAAAAGAGTTCTGTGTGGCAAGAGGGTTATGAAAAACAAAACAATATATAAATTTTCCAAATGTTAAAATGTTGGACGGCCAGCACAGACGTTTCCAGAATGTGCCGAGAGAACATTGTGGAAGAAGACTGATGAGTTACCTGCTGGTAGATATGTTGAGGAGCTAGTATATGCAATTAAGATGAGTAGTCTGACTTTCTGTGCAGACAGACGCATCTGTCATTATCAAAGAAGTTATCAGCACAATTCCTACCAGACCAAAAGAATATAGGCTAGGCTTCAGCCAGAGCTATGATAATTTCTTTGATATTATAATTTATAATTTTCGGGTCAGTTTGTACGTTCAAAAATGACTAATTTAAGATATTGTGACTTCTCCTCCATAGCTTTTTTATTTGATGACTTGATTATGTCATATAATTCCCTCCTTGGTATAAAATAAAACTGGTATCAGCAGGATTAGCTAAAAAGAGAAGTCAGATGTTAATTGCGTTTTTATAAAAAGTTGTATATAAAATTAAAAATATTGAAAGGGGGCATATTCGTGAAAGATTTATCTATCTTGATCCCCATACACAGATAAATGCTGAGTAAAAAAATGTAAAAACGTTTGTGGAGAACTTTTTAAAAGTTCTTTCAAAGTTAATTTAGATGCATTAATTTTGAATAATTTGTGCCATCTTGCCAAACAATATTTGTCAAAGATGAAATTTGATATAATATGAAATTTAATTACTGGCTACTTGAGGCACTATCTATATTTGTTTGGTTTAAAAATTACAAAAACTTTAAGGAGGGGATGAACCCTGTGAAAGATAGCATGAGACTGCCGACTTTAGAGGGAGCTGGTGAAGTCCACGCCATGTCAAGTTGCATGTTGGTGTCAGTGTGGGATCCGGCAACTCCGGCTGTGTTCAGACCTCAATAACAATTCTTCAAAAGGGGACATCCAATTTTGGGATTTATGCCTGGTTATAGGGCGTTCTGCCCCACTGTGTATCGCACTTGTGGATGAATACGAGTTTTTCCTTGCGCACTGAACGTGCTAATGTACCAATTTCCGATATTTTACTACTCAAAGTTAAACCTTCTTCGGTACGCCAATATCACCTTTCTAAAGGCATATTCTAGTGCTAAGTTAAATATAACTGGATACAGAGAATCCATTTGTTTTAAACCTCAATGAATCCCAAACAGCTAATTCATAGTGCTGATAAATCTACTCGGATAAAATTCACGGAATACATGAAATTAATACAAATATTTTATGAAAAGTAAAAGTTAAAATCACTCTGTTTATATATGTTCTGTTCCAAAAGCCAATATCACCTTTCGTTATGCTGAAGAGAATATTGAAAAAATTACTTACAAGATATATAATGTGAAAAATAGCACGGAATAACAAAATGAATACTTCTAAGTGTTAATAATGCGACATAGAATAATTTTCATTGAAATACTAGAGTGACATGTTTTTGTCGCTAGTCTATATAAGATACCAAAATAATTGTTGAGTAGTAAACAATTTTTATTTTAGATATATAAATTATTTTTCTAATTATGTAATATTATCAAAAAATATTATAATTAGCATAGCTAATAATTTAAATATATAAATTATTTTTATGGATGAAATATTAAAATAACCTACTTATAAAAAAATATCGGTAATTCACCCATAAATAGTTCAAAACGCTAAAAACATAAAAGGATAACAAAATTGTAGGGTCATTATGATATTTGATATGAATCACGACACTTTTAGCATTACAAAATTATGTACTAACTTTAATAATAATTACGAAATATTTTTATGTGCTTTACTACTTTTTTATTCTATTTTATTAATACAATTTTTTTTTATAATCCTATTGTGTCAGTTTTCTTTTTTATTGTCTATGTTTCTAAATGTTAATATTGGTTAATGTGGACTATTGGTTGTATCGTCATGGGAGTGGTCTCAGTCGAATTTGGGTGTACTTTGCAGATTTTTCGATTCTTAGTACCATGATGAAGTTGTTTATTTTTCCTGTACTATTACAGTTATATCAAATTAGTTCTATTTTAGATTGTATTATTTTATTATCTTTGTATATTTGAAATTTCTAATCTTTTTGTAGTTAGTTAAATATATTCTAGTTTCTATTTTTTCTCCCCTGTTGTACTCTTTTATTTTTCTGTTTCCTTTTTTCTTCTTCTTTTTTTTTATAATTGTTTTGTATGTTTTTCATATTTTTCACTTGTATTTTTTTGTTATTCTACTTATTATATATTAAGCCAACCTCCCTGTAAGGCTCTCACTGTAACATTGGTAAATAAAATAATTACGAAATTCACATGTTCACACCCGTCTACGAGCTTTGTTCCTTACTTATCACTGTTAAACACCAATATAATCCTTTTTGCCAAATTAAAATCACTATCCTTTTCCAACAGCTCTATCCAATGGTTCAAATCTTTCCTTTCCGATCGGACTCAAGCAGTTACCATTCCTAATCAACCCCTATCTTCCTTCCTTACCTTGTCCTCAGGAGTAGCCCAAGGTTCGAGTATTTCCCCACTGCTTTTCAATACCTATATCAATGATCTTCCTAATCCAATCCACCACTGTTCCCACCATTTATACGCCGACGACTTCCAAATCTATTTATCCTTTCCTCTTTCTGAGCAATTAGTAGCGTTTGCCAGTATCCAGGAAGACCTAGATAGAATCAGTGCCTGGGCAAACCTGAATAGATTAAGATTAAACGCTATGAAAACTCAGGCCATTGTCATAGGTTCCAATTCCCTCCTCAGATCCAATGACACCTTTCCTACTTTAATCCTAAATGATCACCCCGTCACGTTCAGCTCCTCAATCAAAAACTTGGGTATTACTATCGATCAAACCCTTTCCTGGAAACCCCACATTGTCCAAATTTCCCGACGGTCAATAAGTACCCTTAAATTATTCCATCGTTCTCGACATCTTCTCCCACAACCTACCCGCAAACTCCTTGTGTCCTCTATTATCTTTCCCCTCTTTGGCTACGGATGTGTGGTATACGGGGGCTTCTCGAATGTGCTCGAGGACAGATTGAAGCGGATCATGAACTGCTTTTTAAGATTTGTCTTTGGCACCTCGAGACGGGCCCATGTGTCCCACCTTTACGGCGAGTTAGAGTGGCTCTTCCCCTGCAACCGTATACAATATTTCCTCGGATTTTTTCTATACCAAACTATCACCACCCACCATACTTCCTACGTCTACAGCCTCCAACAATTCAAATCCTCGGTCCACGCACTGGAAACAAGATCTCGCCTTTCTGACCTCCATACCCCCCCCCCCACAGAACCAAAACATTCGAACGCTCCTTCCTCGCCCGCTCCTCTACACTTTGGAATTCCTTTCCTTCTAATATCCGTCATGCTTCTTCTCTATCCTCATTCAAATCTCTCCTTTTCCAACACCTTCTTTCTCTCCAAAATGATTGCTCTCTAATTGCGAAATTTCAGTTTAGGATTAACATCTGGATCAGAAGTGAATAATAGTTTTTAATGTACAAACTTTGCTAATCAATTCATTATTTTTGTATTTTTCATTTTCTCTGTGTTTTTTTACTTTTTTCTTGTTTTTTTCTCATTTTTTGGGGTTTTGTTCTAATTAATTATATTTTTCGATAAAAAAAACTTATTTATTTGCTTATTTATTTTACAGAAGATATTGTAAAAATTAATTGGTCTGCATTCTATAGTCTTATGGCCAGATAATGTTACTGTTTTATTGGTTCCTTCATGTTATTCTTAAGGGACCTAGTCCCAGAACAAAGTTCTTTTATCTATCTATCTATCTATCTATAATCGTCTCTCTCAATGTTGCCATTCCAAGGCATTGCATTTACAGTTAATATTTTAGATAAATCAGAAATTTAATTTAAAATTATTAATTTAAAGAAAAATTACTTATTAAAACTAAATATTTTAAAATAACTAAATATTGGACATCTACACATTCATTAAGGTAAAAGTAGTTGTTACCTTCACAGTGTGTTTCATAATTCATAATTACTTAACCATTTTTTCGAGTGAAGTTTTTAAATACATTACTGTTAGTTACATCTGAGAAGGACTGTTGTAAAATACCACAATCCTAAAACTACCACTTGGTTTATCATAAATAGATATTTTTTAAGGTAATTAATGCAAAATTCCGAACAAAGTCTCTTCTCTCTCAAATGATAGACCAAAGTTTTGTCAATTCATGCATCATCAAGACTGAATACAACAAAATCACATTAATGCGGACTGGAGATAGTACATCAAACTTTGACAGCCTAGTCTGTGTAGTATAAAAGTTTGTTTTAAGTGAGTTTGTTTATAACGTCGGCGTGCGTTGGTATGTAAGCAGCGATTGTTGATGGTATCGACGCAGAGCCTTCTTGCTCGCTGAATTAAATAATTTGTTTTTTTTATTTAAATTAGATCCAATCCCTCCATTTGGTTGTTGAAGGGAATTTTATCCCAATAAATCTATCTTAAATTTGAATTAGGGAAATTTTTATTTTTCTGCAGTTACTGTTGTTATATTTATTTAAATTATTATTCAAATGTAAAAAGTATCAATCAGCGGTAATGCTTCTTATCAGCTCTATAATAAATACGAGAGGGCTCTATCGATATAGTAATCATTTGGCGTAACGGAAGAGTTGCTAGATGTAGTGAGGGCCCCGCAGTGCGGACTCCCATTCAAACAGCTTCGATCGCCTCCACGACGCACCCCCTCAATTAGTATTATATAATATATAAATATATATATATTTATATAGGGATACTTTCACGGTCTGTTAATATGCTATTAATTTGGTCAGCTGAACTGCCAGTTTTTCTTTAACTTTTGAAAGAAAAAAAAAATCTTTTAAGTATGATAAGCTTACATTAACACAATATAGTAGTATACAATTTTTTTTTTATTAGTGTCTGATAGAATAATTACATCGAAACAACAACAGGAAATCATATATATATATATATATATATATATATATATATATATATATATATATATACATACATTTTTTTTTTCATTGAATATGAAAAATATTGAATACTAGCAAAAAGTTCTAAAAATCAATTCTACGGATTAAAATTCAAAATATTAAATAATACGGTACAGTTTCCCTTAGCTCTGTCGGCAAATCAACGAAAAATGATAAGTAGTCTACTAAAACAGTTAAAAAAATAATAAATAAAAATAAAAGTAAGGAAATCAAAGTTATGCTGAACGTCTCTTCAACATTTTGAGACAACCAATAAATAGTGTAATTAAGAAATCGCAAAAAGCCTGAAACTCGCTTTTCAAAGGATATTTCTTGCTGTTAGGGCATTATTCCTGTGACTCCCTTATAGGCGTAGGCAATTAAACTACTACAGATTACAAACATTATGACTAGAAAAAGGGTCGAAAACACCACGTTGGCTGAGAATTAATACAACCTGAAACGAATACAAACATGCATACAGGACGACTATAATGAAATCCATACGGACAGAACGAACAAGGCCATGTAGAATATGCTTGGTTGCTAGCAGGAATAAAAGATACTTAAATATAAGCTGAAATCTCGGTGATTGAATGAACAAACATAACTTGGTAATACTGAAAGCAACATGCCATACACTATAACATATCACACTAACATAAGAATACATACGTAAAGAGTGAATATTATTTATTAAATATAAATATAAAGTATATAAATACACTAAGATATAAGACATTATTAATATAACATATAAAACTAAACACACAAAAGAAGATGACGGAAGGTAAAAATGTCAGTTTAATGTGCGTGAAAGGCCATTCTGTAAGGAGGGAAACGAAAGAGCCGACATTCAAGTTGAAGCAGTTGCCAAAACTGAGCTACCTTCTTCGAACGACCATGCTTCCATTTGATATCAAACATATCATGGAGGGTATTGCGGATGATACCCACAATGTTATTCAGTCTTATACAGTATAGATATCAGAGTGACACATCCCTCAAAGACTAATGCAACAAGGATAAAACAACACATGTTTAATGATTACATATAATGAAGACTGGGATTTTTAACAATTTTTGTTATATAACTAACAACACAATTGATAATCGATATTTGTTTTTTTGGGGGGGGGGGGGGGGGCTAAGACGTTTGTAACCTCTCGACATCGTACAGCGAAGATCTTTTTGCCGGACCTTTTATGTTTCTTAGTTCTTAACAGTCTTAACACATATGTTTCTTAGTCGTAGATGCTCACTCAAAATGGTTGGAGGTTTTCACTGTTGTTTCTACCGCATCTAAAGCTGTTATTGGTATTTTAGAATCCTTGTTCTCCCGGAATGGGATATCGAGGACACTGGTATCGGATAATAGATCTGTATTTATTAAACTTTATGCTGTTTAGCATAATACTTGTGCACCTTTTCACCTGGCCTCAAATGGATAGGCAGAACGTTACGTTTACATTTTGAAACCGGAATATAAATCAATGAAAAATGGACCAGAGCCTCTACAGTACAAGATCAACTCTTTCCTATTTGCTGATCGTCAGTCACAACCGCTGAATCTCCAGCACATAGGATCTTAAGTGATAAATCCGATCAAAACTTGATTTTGTGAAGCCAGACCCAATTCTGGATGTTATTGAAAAATTAATGAAGACAAATTTGTTTTCAGACAGGTTTTTTTTCGGAGGGATAGAAAGTGGCTGAGCGAGATTATAAATCTCCTGATAAGAAATTGTTATATGGGACTTTAATTAGCAGGGATGGAAAGTTAAATTACTCAGTGGACGTCAATGGGCATCATTGGATACATCACATCGATCAGATGAAGCCATGTGGCCCGGGAGTTAGCAATACGAGGGTTTATCCGTGTTATATTGCGCCCAATCCGGCTGGCCCTGCCACCAATTTGGAATCTAGTAGCGGCTTAGACCTGGAGTCTAGGAAAGAGGGTGAACACGAGAGCGCGATCGCTGCAACAAGAGGAAGAGACTGTGGAGGATGTCCAGACTCCAAAGGAGCTTCCTGAATAGCTACAGCAACTAGCGGCTGAAGAGGACAGCACCATCACAGTGGGGTGCAAGGTAACTACACAATCGGTAATCGATATTTGTTTGGCGAACGAGGACGGTTGGAACCTCCATTATAATACAGCATGTTGTTTTCCCACTAGTATTTTTACCAACTATACATGTACTTTTGCACTTTATTATGAAATAGGACCCAGAAATGCTCAAAGATATAATCTAAATGATAATGACCCATGTATATATAAATATGCATATACCTATCATAACTATTATAAAACACTAAATTAAAATTAAATAAATATTACATAAATGCAAGACATACATAAAATGTTATTAAATATAATGTGCTGTGATAATAATGGTTTAGGTGAATGATGATTATGGAAACTGTCTTTGGATAATGAGCATAATTTTTCGATAGGCCTAAATACTTTTCAGAGAGCATTCATTAAACCTTAATCATAGCTCCAGGAGCTTAATCAACTCCTCTTCTCTTACAGTTTTCCCTCGAAATAATTATTGTAAATTACTGATCAAAGAACTGATTATGAAGGGCTTATATCTTCTATTAAATTCCACAAATTATAGTAATTGTCATAGGGGTGTATCACGGAGTACATCTTCTAAAATGTGTTTTATGGCTTAATAAAATCAGTTACAGGTTAGATAAAATTTAAATTAATTTAGAAATTTTCGTATACTTTTTTATGAAACGTTAGTTATACGCAAACGTCTCAATATAGTGAGATAAATTCCTACAAAAGTTTTTACAATAAATTACAGAGTATCAAAACTTATTACAAGGATGGATAGCCACAACTTTCATCATCACTATGGGACACGGATGTCGGATCAGCTGATATAAGTAAATTAATTTGAACCAGGAAAGATTCTCTGCAGGGTACTGTAGATGCAGGAATTATCCAGCCCGGGATTCGCAGATTGGGGTTAACCTCACGGCCCATTGTATCTTCCAATCGTAGTTTGGGCCACCCTATCCATTTTACGCTATCAATAAAATTTAGTATTCGTATCTTCCCGATAAGGTAATCTGTGCTAAATGATTAGCCTTTTGCAGTTCCTCCAGGCCGATTAATTTTGAAGATGGGTCATCATGTGTTTTAAAATATGGGGTGGGGTACAATACAAAAAATTGCAAATATGGGATTTTTAATTACAGTAATTAATTCTCTACTAGGTCTTGTTGTGAGTTTATCTTTGAAGTGGGCGTTTTTATGCCTTTTTTACTTTGTTTACATATTTTTTGAAAAATAATATTTATTTATCGTGTTGTTCGTCAGTTCTTCCATCCCAGATTTTACACTCGAGTTAATCGTCAGTTATCTAATTCCTGGTGTCATGTATTCGCTGGATCGAAATCTGATAAAGTCTCTTTAAAAGCGGCTAATATATTTTCGTGACTGGACCCTGGGAAAGGAGCCAGAAGGATCCAGGAAGGTGGGGGATGCCACGCCCGAAAATCCGTCACTTGAGAAGGGTGGAATTCTATTGACAAGATCTATAAGCAGCTCACCAGGGTAACTCTGTACTTAACGTCACCTCCATTCCATCATCCTTCTTTGGAATCTCCCCTTAAAGCAATACGGCCAGAATATAATATGCCAATGACAAAGCAGAAGAAAGTAGCTTTCCTGGAGTAGGAACGAACTGGTTACTGGTCACGAATACCAAAATAAATAAAAAATATTTAATTTGTGGAATACATAGGTTCCCACCTGGAATTGATAGAAATATATAATATAGTAAATAGATAAATACAAATAAAATGTTTCTGGTTCCCCCATCCAACCTTAGAAAAATGGAAGCTGGAAATGTATTGATAAATAAACAATTTAGAAGAAATATTTTGGTTCCTTGAAAAACCTGAGACAGTCAATTACAAAGAAAGAGAAGATATCCATGTAAATAAAAAATAAATCTTCATGAAACTTCAAAACGGGTCAACACTATTTTGAGTAAAACAACATCCAAAAACTGATAGATTTTGAAGAATAATATCCCCAGGTCGTGCGAGGAAGGCAACTCCAAGAGAAGGCAGGTTCCATCGCCTTCAAACCCTCTGAGGTTATAGGGCTTGACCGTTTAAATAAACAAGGCTCATATTTCATCCTCAACGGTTAAGAGAAGATTGAGAAGGAGTGACACGACATCAAGATAACCCACATTATCCCTATAAAATCTCGCCACTGATATTTACCAGAAATCATCATAATAAGACTATTGCAGAAGGGTAACGAATCTTTTTTACAGATGAAAACAGAGTAACATATTTTATGCAATGCTTAATTTTCGAAGAGCTTCAGGCTTCTTTTAGCATAAGCGGCAATATCAAAAGAATATAAGGAATTATAATAAAGTAGACCTGTATCACAACAATCCATGAAGGTGCTTGGACTCAGTACTAGTTAGTTAGGACGTACTGTTTCTTGAGCAGCGGTTATACAGGAAGGCGATGTGTCAGGTTTATCTCCCAACTCAATGAAAGGTCAGGTACCCACTTTATAGTGGCTGGGCTCTCCTGCTGCCAGAAATGATCCTCGGCTGATGTAACGAAAAAAAATAATTTCCTGCCACAGCCGGACTCAAATCCAGGAGTCCAGTGCTTTACCCATTGAGCTACCACACTCTTTAGAAATCATGATAGTCTCCAAAAAACATATTATCAAAAATTCTTGGTCAATTTGATTAAGTATCATTTAAATCTAAATCTCACATTTCTCGCTCCAGCTCCTCTCCCAGGCCAGCTGTTTATCTCAAAGTTCTAGGAATCCCAGATAGCGGCTTCTTTTAAGCTACCTACTGTTTGAATCGACAGTTTTCACCATTCATCCTAAATCTCTCCTCTACAACAAAAACCAATATATACCCCATCCAAAAAGAACTACCAATCCCAGTAGAGTTCGCGACAAAGTCCACGTCAGTTGTTCCTTTGAAATTAGGTCTCTTAGTAGCTAGTTACAGTACTTACATCTCTCTGATCTCTCATTAACTTGCCCAACAAAGTCTGAGCGATATAGTCAGTCAACTGTCTATTTGCCATTTCATTTAGTGATAAAACCTTTTAGTGATAAAACCCTTGTTTTTTTTATCCAACAAAGGATTGGATTAGCCTTACAAATCAACCTCGTGTCAGAATATTTATTATCCCTTTAATAATCCCTCTCTGTCGTGATATAATAATATCACCTCCAGTATCTATATCACCAAATTCATCGTCGTTTCTACTACTCACTATATATATTGTTTTATCCGTATTTATTTCAAGACAAATCCTCTAACAGATTCCATCAATACTGTTTTATATATAATTTAATAGCTTCCGCATCTTTACTTAACATAACTAAATCATCAGCATAGCCAAACAGGAATCTTTTACCATTCACGTTTACATCTTTTGTGGTATATATTACCTTTCTGATTCCAGTTCTAAATTAAAGAAAACTGGGGAAAGGTAATTGTTTTGTTTAAAACATTTGAAAAAATACAAATAATGAACATCCTTACTGGAAAATTAATTTCATTGGTAACCCATGCACCATGAAAATATTAGAGAACTTATGGTGGTCAATAAAACGTTGCGCAGGATTTTCAGATACTATTGATCAGCTCATTGAGGGCAGAATATTCCAAACCTGAAAGCTTTTATTGCTGGGATATGCAGTTGATCCAGGAAAAGTGAATACTACCATGAACCAAAGCCGCTGGAATCGAGGAATTAAAACACAGGCAATGCTTTCTCCGATAGCCTGTCCGATATGATCAAATCAATCAAACCCTTTTAGTATCGCACCTTTAGTTACAATTCGAACTGTTTTTTTTTTTTTTTTTGTTCCATAAGTAGCAGATGACATAGGGAATAAATGCAATGTTCGAAAATTTACTTTTTGTAAAAATATATACATATTATTTATATTAAAAATGATTTAATAAATTTTGAGAATTTAAAGTAAAATGTTTGCAGATACAAAATTATCTTCGCAATATTTTCGATCCCAACAATCCAAAGTTTTATAAGGTGAATATAGTGAATTGCGACGAAAATCTGGGTTAATTTTCTATTCTTATGATGAAAAATAAATAAAAATAAAGCTAAATTATTACATATATATAAAGTCTTAATTTTCAGTTTTTTTTGTGTTTTTTTTTTTTTTTAATTTCTAATAGTTTTTTCCGAGATGAACGAACTGATATAAAAGGTCTCCTTTTTTAATTAAATAAAAGAATTTGACTTCACACAAATCGAGCTGTCCGCATTTATGCCGGTAAAATAATTTACTTTAACTGTAATTCTCTAATAATAACTCTAGCCAGGTACAAACTCTAGCTAGAACTTTAGATTCTTAAGTTGAAACAAACAGAAGGGTCATAAACGTTACATCAGTGGAAAGAGTTTCTTTATAAATTTCGCAAAATTTAGTCAGACATCAGTATCCATCTCCTAGCGAAGGTTGTAAAAATTTCTGGACTCTTCTTTCCTTTTTACTTCAATCATAATAAACTGAAGATTTCATCATTAATCTTGTCTTTCAGCAATTGCTTTAGTAAATGATTTCACCTTTTTCCAATGACTGAATCAATTCATAAGTTTATAATATCCTTACTTTGAATAAAAGCTAATGTAATTAACTAATGCAATATTAAAGATATATTTATTTCAATTTAGATGGTCCATGAAAAATCCTAGCCTCCTCCAAAATACTTCTCGATTCCATCCTGTCCTCGGCCACCCTCCACCATCTCCCAACTCCAAGTGCCCACAGGTATATAAGTCAATCAATTCTTGATTTGTTTTCATCTGCCATTGACCACCCTCTCGAATTGGGCCATATTTTCTACGCAGAGTCTTTCCTTCCCGCGGGTTTAATAATCGCTCGTTTTTAAAGGTTAAGGCCCAGGTTTCACTTCCGTACACATGCCTCAGGATGGTATTGTACACTTGCACCTTCAGGCCTTTTTTCAGATTCTTATGTTATAGGATATTTTTAAATGACCAATGGCTGTTGCCAGCCACTATTGTCGCTTTGATTTCCTCTTCTATTTCATTAGTTTCTGAGATAGTGGTTCTCAGGTATTTTAACGTCGCGGCTCTGTCGAAACGATTTTCTACTCCATCCAGGTAGTTATTTTCGTCTCTATTTTTCGAGGTCGCCAAGTACTTACTCTTAGTAACATTAATCTGCAGGCCTACTTTGCTGCTTCTTTACTTTCCTCAAATGCTCCAAGAATAGCATGTACTCTTCTGCCCTTAATAACTACGTCATCAGCAAAGACCAAGTGCTGAGTGAGCCTATCCAGCTGGGTTTGTGCGTATTATCCTCATCACGACTTCTAGTACTATATACTTCTAGTACTGGAGATCTCCTTGTTTTACTCTTTCATCATAGCGAAGGTCCCAGAAATATTTATCTGGACTCTTAACAACACTGAAATAGACATTGCATTACAGCATTACGAAAGCAAACTTCTTTGATTTTTTTATAAATGAAAAAACCAAGTCAGTCATAAGAGTAGTAAAGAACAGTCGGTTTTGTTTATCCAACAAAACGGAAACAAATCCATTAAGAGACGGGTGGTGAAATGGCAGTAAAGTGTGTGCAGATCCCCCCGAAGGGGACAGGCTACATCTCGGAGCCGAGTCGTTTCCTACCACTCAACCAACAGTTTAGTCCCGATCCTTACGCAAATATACAGGGTTGATAAAAACGAAAGAATGAAGCAGATCAATCAATCCCCTCCATTCACAAATTGTTCAGGTTTTTATTCTTCTTCGTATTCATTAGTTCTTAATTATGCACAATTATGTTGTAGTAGACTTAACGCGGCATTACTGTAGTTATAATATTGCATTAAGACCAACTTCGCACTATCCGAAGTATTCATTATGAAATAATCTAGTGTACTTTTTGGCTTTTTTCAATAATCTTCTACATTTTTCCACTAATATCAGTAGTAACCAAATCAAATATTTGTATTTCATAAACACTCATAATAATCACTTCTCAGTAATTCATTATTTACTTATAAGCTGCATCCATCAACAGACCAAAGCCAAATTACAGGTCGTAAAAAAAAAGAAAAAAAAAAAAAAAGAAAAATAATGCATAATAAATCAAAATAAATATAAATACATGATTTTATAATAATAGTTATACAAATATTAAATGAGCTAAAACATTGAAATGCACATACTGTAACCAACTAGAGTTACTATTCCTGGAATAATCTTAGAACGCGAGTGGTTTTTCGCCATACGCGATCATTTCTCGGAATAATAGTTTTAATTTTTCATTATTTACAATATCTTTTGCCCAAGCCCCTGAGTAATATAAAAAAAATACTTCTGTAAACATTTTATTGTTGATATGACTCCTATGAAAATATTTGATTGAAAATAATACAGAAACGAAAAAGATCATAAAACTGTAACGATATGAATCTTGATCAACAATGATTTGAGATTCCTTCTTGTAAAATCTGGAATGTTCAAATACTTAAGTAAAAATCAATAATTATAAAATAATAATAAATAGGTAGGCAAGGTCTTAAAACGTAAAAAAAAAAAAAGAAAAGAAATGTAATTATTGTGTGATTAAAAAAAAAGAAGTGGCATTGGATAAAAAGTATTGGCAATAATTTTTTTTTTTTTTTTGAAAAATTCATTATTTTATACATGATTAACTACAACCAAAAAAACGGAAACTTGTTTGCACATGTTTAATTATTTTCTATTATTGCCTACACTTACTTTAATTTTTTTAGTTTATATAAAAATAATCATATTAAAAAATATATTGTCATTGTCACTGTGAAACCTTCTATGTGACCAAAAATCAGTATATTTTTTATGTGATTTTGATATTATTAGGAACAATATATTGTCTCCTATGTTCTGGTGAAAAGCTCTCATGTGTTAAAAAATTGTAACATGATTTAAATTGATCAAAAAGGATCTTCCTATTGTTAGTGTTTATCACACTAATGGTTATCGCTAGAAACCACTCATGAAAAACTACCAAGGCGGTCTTTACATAAGTGGTTTCATAATCATTTACCTACCATGTTGGAATTTTTATAATTAGTTTATAAAATTATATTTTATTATATTGCTTATATATTAGTTTTTCGTGTGTACTGTAAAATCATGACTTTGACATATAGGAGGTTTCACGTGCCAACGAATATGAGAAGGAGTGCTATACACAACCATATCTCTGTGTGGTGGGTAAGCCCCTTATAGTAGGTCAACCAGAATAAATATCAATCCTACTAAATGTATCCTTTTTTATATGATTATTTAAAATTTGAAATTTTTCAAAATTTAAGCTTCAATATCTCTGATGGAACAGGAGTAGAAATCTGAAATTCACAAAAGTTAAAGAGTTTTATAAGAGGTTTATGGTAAATAAAAACCGTTATTTGCTTGGTTAAAGCTTGCTGACTGTTCGAAAATGAAGAAATACACGAAATACAAGCATTTGCTGTTTCGTCAATAGTTCAAAAACTATATGACTTAGAAAGATCAAACAGACACCATTTTAAAGGTAATGCTTTAAGCTAAAATCGTATTCTTAGCACATTTAATTTATTCCGACTCATAATATAATAAAAATTAACCTGATGTTTAATGCTCAAATTTAAAAAATGCCTGTTTTCAAACCATTTATTCTATGAGAAGGAGTGTTATAAACAACTTATCTCTTTGTGTGGTGGTTAAGTCCCTAATAGTAGGTCAACCAGAATAAATATCAATCCTACTAAATGTATCATTGGTTTTTTATGATTTTTAAAAATGTATTAATACAAATAAGTATTAATGTGTTTAAGATGGTTTATTTTATTTTAACTTAATTATAATTTTCTTTACCTTAATTATCTACTTTTTCTATTATTAAATTTATTTGTTTTTATTATTTGTTATGCATTTATTTCATTTTATTTATTTTTATCATATTGTTTTTAAATTTTGTCTGTTAAGATGGTAAGTATAGTTACACGTAGGGCTAATATCTATTGCCCTTAAGTGTGGCAGGTAGTATAATTTGACAATAAAAAATAATTTTCTCTCAAAAATTGAAGGTTCGGCCGAATAACGGCCTATGCAGATTTTTTTTTTTAAATTTACAAACCACTAATGAGGGTAACGCCTTTTTTTGCTTGAAAATAATATAGAACATTATTATATTAGTTTACGTTATGAACGTGCAATGGAAGCTATATAGGAATCAGTCAAAAACCCGATTTCGCAAAAATGCATCTTATACCGTTGTTATTCGGCCGAACCCTTCAATTATTAAAAATGACTAAGATAAATTTTTTTAAGAACTATTCGATCATTGCACTTTTATGAAATTATAAAAGCTATAAGATAAAGCTAAACGGAAATAACATAAAGGATTTTACATTATTTATTTCTAAATTGATCTTAAAGTTGACTTTAGTAGTGGTTTCAACCAAAAAAAAATTCCCGGCATGAAGTAACATACAGAAAATATATGAATAGTTGGAATAAACATTATTTAAGCCCAATTGCTCCCCTCCCAGCTCAGAAGCGACAAGTCGGCCCGGAGCAAACTTCTATTAAACTGACGTTACGGAGTTAGTGGCAAAATTTATTCCTCGCAACATTGCCCCTAATTCACCCTTTTGTCGATTTTCTTCTATGATAGGGCACATTCTCTAAAACAATTTCTTGCCTCGTTCTCTTCATAAAATTTAAGGTATTAAGTACAAAAAAATTACAATTGTCGTGGACAATTAAACATTACCAGAGAGAATCCATCGAAGAACTGGCGCTATGGGAACTCATAAGTTCAGGCTACATGAATAGACGCTCGACTGCAGGGAAACCTACAAGCGTCTCAAATCCGATTTAAAATCCATTTAACGACAAATAAGATTGACTTAGGTAGCGTTAATATAAATGAAAATGTAATGACCTTGCTCTGGAGGTTATATTCCAACACCCAGTCCCTGGTAGCTCCCGACTTTCGGCTAATTGCAGCACCGAAAAAGAACATTTCATGCTGCATCTATTGTTGAAAATTGAAAAGTCCAAAAAAGTTCAGTGGTATTAAACAACATTAGAAAAGATAATACACAGTCAACGATCAGCATCCTTGAGGAATATTTTCCAACTATGATAATGGAAAAACTCTAACACCCAGATAACAGCAAAAAAAAGTTTGATATATTAAAATTAAAATATAGATATACGCATTTTTAAATATACTAATATTTAAAAAAAAATGTATATATATATATATATATATATATATATATATATATATATATATATATATATATATATTTCCAATCCGATATGAAAGAGTTCGTAGCAGACCCACTGGATAAAATCACAACGTTCTCCGGCTAGAGTAGCTTGACAACAAAAATGATAACTCGACATTCCAGCCAAGATTGCCACATTTTAAAGCGTTAAACCCCATAAAAATGAACATTAAAAACCCAATAAATATTTCGTTTTTTACTTTCACTTGCCTATGTATGAAGAATTGCGATCGTGAAAAATTTCGAATCCGAGTTTTCAACGGAAATATACGTTTTAAGGTACCCTGAGACCAAGTAACCAAGTCTCACAAAATGGTGTGTGTGTCTGTGGTAAGTCTAACCCAAAAACGAAAAGTTGTACGAAACTGTAATTTGTTATAAGGTAGTTATAAGCCTGGGATGCTACGGCAACTTTTTAGCCAAAATGGACTTACCAGAAGTGCCACCTTATAGATTATCGATTTTATATATTTTTACAATTTTCTCGAAAAAGACTCTATCGATTTTGATCAAACTCGTTATATCAATTTACAAATAAATGATGTTTAATATTAGCTAGGTCTTATCCTGATTGAAATAGACTGACAGGGCTTAAATACCGAATATTCAAAATTACTTCCTTTAAAGTAACTTTAATTATGTTTATTTGAAATAATTAACCGTCTCTCATTGTTGTTACTATTAAAAATGGATAAATATAAACTATGAAAGAGTTTGATAATCAGCTAATGAAGAAATAAAAGAAGAAATATTTTCCCAAGTTGAAAACCAATTTTTTCCGGAAATAAGAGCAGTAGTATAGAGGTATTGTTTACCGTTGGAAAGCAAAAGATTTAAAAAAAAATTAATAATGGAGAGTGACGAAAAACGATTAAACATGAGTGATTGATGTAATTAATAATTTCTTCTTGTATATAATGGAAAATAAATGTTTCCATGGAAACTAAATGGAAACATTTAAAACTTATTTTCAGCTTCACAAACCAACAATATGTAGTGCGCAGAATTGTAGTACTACAATTGTTCAAAAAACTATTTTATTGTACTTTTGTGAAGAAGTACGCGAAGAAGTGCATGCTGTTAAAAATATTTCCAATTGTGCTTATGTGAATTCCTTTAAATTATTTTTTAAAAATGGGTAATAATTATAAGATGGTAAGTGAAAGTAGTGTGATGCGATGATGGAAAACAATATGAGAGCAGTAAATATCAATTCAAAAAATACCAATTGATAAAATATATTGAAAAAAGAAATTCGATTTTGTGTCCACCTAATTTTGTCTTTAATTTTTTTAATTTTACACCACCAAATCCTTCTAAAAATCCTAAATGCTCCTTATCATGCCATAAATAAAATTATATCCCCTTTAATTACAAACTCTATACACACTAACCCACTAGTTCCGAAACTCTCTTCCCAATCTATTCCCGATAAACCTCCGAGGCGTCTGAAATGAAGATGGTGAGGGGACCTCCTAACTTTAAATAGTCATTGAAGCGCTTATAAAAGTAGTTTATTTACAAGTCAAGAATACTTATCAGTATGAATTTCCATAAATAAATCGGAACAAAAACAATTAAATTTTAAATTTTCGGTTTAAATTTGATCACTTAGGTTTTGGGCATCATCAATTCTTTTGAGCAATTTTTTGTTCATTTGAATTTTTTTTTTTTTTTTTGTATATTTATGAAGTGAACGTTTTCCGTTGCAGATATCTTAGACTGATAGATTGGTTTTCGGATTAAGGCGTTTTCACACTATCCGATAAATCGGATGTCGAACTGACGTCCGATTTATCCGGTTAGCGTCCTCCGATAATTATCGGCCGTGTGAAAGAACGCATGCTTTCTGCATAAACTAAATCGGAGTCGGATCCGACTCCAATATTTAACGGAGAGTGTGAAAACGCCCTTAGGGTGTTTTCCACTTTGTGCAGAGATACAATCTATTTGTTATTACTAATGCTATTCATTGGAGAAATAATATTGGCTACTTGTTAAACGTATCCGTCAAGGCTGCTGTACAACTAACACATTCCTCCAGTTTGAAAGTACTTCTTTGTTATTATGTAGTCCTAGTAAAGTAGTCGAGATATTGTTTCTAAATATGGCAATAACTAGTACCAAGGAAAGTTTAAATATTTAACTGTGAAATTTCGTAATAAACACGTAATATCCTTCAAATGCTTAGCCTGTCTTTGTCCACCCTTTAAAATATAAGGATGCACAGAGACAATTTGAATTGAGGTGTAAACGTACGGAGGCTGTATCCGCGGTAGAAGAGGAGCAAGCGGTCGATACGACGACTTGGTGGGCCAATGCTACTCATTAGAGCATTGTCCATGTCTACTTTGCTATCTACCCACATACTTTGTGTGTGTATGGGTATGCAATAATTAGATAATGTGTATATTTAAACTGTTTAATTTGTACATATTACAATATGTTACCTGTAGGCAATCGTTAAAAATGAATCTATTTCATAGCATGCATTCAATACTAGTAAATATATATTTTTTTAAATGAATACTAATACAAAAGAAATCAGGTGCGGTGCTCGCATCACATTACTTTCACTTACCACTGTATAATAATTATAAATTTTTAAAAATAATTTTAATGAAGTCACATAAGCACTGCAATAAACATTTTCAGCAGCATACACTTCTTCACGTATTCCCTCACAAAAATAAAATAAAATAGTTTTTAAAACGACAATTTTGTGGACAAACTTTTTTGTTTGTAAAGCTGAAAATAAATTTTAAAAGTTACCATTTAGATTCCATTGAAATTTCATGAGAACATTTAGTTTCCATTAAATAATATAAAAGTATAAATTATTAACTACAAGAGACACTTAGGTTTATGCGGTTTTGGTCACTCTCCATTAACTTCTATGACAATATATGTTCTATTATATTTCTTCAAAAATCTTTAGCTTTCTGACAATATATAATGCATCTATATTACTACTCTCATTTCTGGAAATTAGTTTTCAACCTGGGAAAGTAATTTTTCTTTAGCGAATTACCAAATTCTTTCATAGTTTATATTTATCCATTTTTTATTACTATTAAAAGCGAGAGACGGTTAATTATTTCAAATAAAGAAGCATAAAGATTTAGGGGAAGCTGTTTTGAAAATTCGACAATTAAGCCCTTGTCAGACTGCCAGATTTCAATGAGGAATAAGACCTAGCTAATACTAAAGACCATTTAATTGTAAACTGATATAACGAGTTTGATCGAAATCGTTGGAGCTTTTTTTGAGAAAATTGTAAAGATGTTATAAAATGACACTTCAGATAGGTCTTTTTTGGCGAAAAAGTTGCTGTAACATCCCAGAAATATACATATCTACCTTATATATGCAATTTCGGTTTCGAACTTTTCCTTTTTGAGCTAGACTTGTCTCACACACGCATTCATAGGCACAGGGGTACATACCCTTAACTTAAAACGTGTATTTCCGTTAAAAACGCGGATTCGAAATTTTTCACGATCGCAGTACTTTCCCTTACTATATATTTCATATATAGGTAAGTGAAAGTAAAAAGACTCACTAATAAAGTTAAAGTGTAAATAAATTTAAATTTTTCAGAAATCTCTTTTCCTGTATAACTGCATATGCGAGTATGTCAGGATGCCTAATTAAAAGGCGCATTATATTTTTTATAAGTATATGTTTCATTATTATAGCAAAGAAGAATTTGTAAACAAATTATAATTGTAAACAATTACTGGTATTGAATGCAAACATGTCTGAAGGCTGAGTTTATGAAAACATGATTATTTATATGTTGTCGGCGCTTTGAAAAAAGTATGGCTTCAGATTTACTTGGATTGGTTTTTATTTTCCATTTTAGTCAATATTTGTTAATTTGTTTGATGTTTTTTTGTAAACGAGTAGCTATTGTATCTATTCGATAGGAAGATGTGTACAAAGCTGTATCATCGGCGTATAAGGACCTCATTACTTTAGGGTAGGTTGGAAAGCCAGATATGAACAGATTAAGGAGTGTTGGAGATAGACACGGACCTTGTGGGAAACCAGCAGTAATAGGTATGTTGTTAATATGAATGTAAAATTGTCTATTGGATAGGTACGAGTGGATGGTATGGATCAGGTATGGTGGGAATTTGTATGTGATTAATTTATGTATCAGTCCAATACGATATCATTTAAAACGTTTCAAATTGGAAAATCAATATTCTATTTATTTTATACAGAGTGGAACAGATATGAGCAGTAAATTTTTATGTAGTTAAGTTATAGTTAGATTTTCTGAATTGCATAAATGATGCTATTTATATATTG
Source organism: Rhaphigaster nebulosa (assembly GCA_948150685.1). NCBI lineage: Eukaryota > Metazoa > Arthropoda > Insecta > Hemiptera > Pentatomidae > Rhaphigaster > Rhaphigaster nebulosa. The sequence goes on from OX411307.1 coordinate 155,645,254, forward strand.
TAAAGAAATGCAGGATGGGGTAGAAATAACTAACACATTTAAAAGAGCTGAAAAAACAAAACAATGTCTCTAGAAAAAAAAAAAAACAGGTTATATTTTCAAAAAAGAAATTGAAAATAGTTTTATTTCAGCAGGTTTTAAAAATTACAATACATCTTCCAAACGTCGGCCGTTATAATTTACGCATTCCCGAAGTTGTTACCGGAAATTGACCATCACTTTGAGTCACTTTAGCTGATCTCCTTTAAATCATCTAGAAAGCGAAGTCGGAGTTAAAACACCTCTGAGATATCTCCAGAGAAAAAATCGCATGGAGATAAATATGGTGAACGTGCAGGCCACCCCAAGTCATCGCTTAAAGAAATCAATCTGTGAGGGAATATTATATTTTATTCCCTTCATAGTTATTCGAGTAGTCAATAACGACCGACATTTGGAAGATGTAATTTTTAAAAACTACTACTATAAAAATATTTCCAATGTACTTTTTGAAAATAAGACCAGTTTTTTTTTTTTTTTTTTTTTTTTTTCTAGAGACTGTTTTGTTTTCTACAACCCTTCAAAACGTCTCAGTCACTTTTGACCTATCCTGCATTTCTTTACAAACATTTAAAAAACAGCATTGATGCAATTCAGGAAATCTTCTAACTATAACTAAACTATGCACAAATTTATTGCTCATCTTCATTGTGTGTACGCGGGAGGATTATATATTCCCTGTGTTTGTGTATTTCCTTTAATCTACTTTGAAAAACAAAGGTATTGGTGGAAGAACCATGGCGATATAATAATCCAAACTCCGAATATAAAATAAAGCATTTTTCTTTTTTTTTCACAGCTCCCAATGCCGATTGGACAAAACGCTCGAGCATATGCCGTTTTTTTTTTCAAATTAAAATATCCAAAAAGTTAGAGAAGCTTCTTAAATATTAATTTTATTATACTAACTGATTAATAATTGATCGTAATCACCATCATCACTGCCTTCTGAAATTTGAAAATTCACTGTTTCTGGTATTATCAATATGGATTGTAGGCTCCTTTGAAAGTAATTTTTTCAAATATCAATACAACAGCGAATACTTATATGTCCAAAATTATCTTACGCTCTGAATATACTTAACCGCAAAATGTTTTTTATGACAGCTAACTTCAAGTGGTACATGTCACTACAGTTAACAACAAATAGCTGACAATGGACTTAGGCCACTTTAAAAAAAAAAAACCCTCATATAATCAAAAAAAAAAATTGTTACTAACATTTGTTTTAATATAATGCTTTCGCAGGAATACATTGTTATAACAACTCATTGCATATTTAGCTTTTTTTTTTTTTTTTTTTTAAAGAAAATTAACTTCATTCTCTTTTAATCTTCACCATGTTTGCGAAAAAAAGTATACGAAACATTCTTAAGTAAATAAAATTGATGTAATAATACATTGGAGATGACCTTAGCAGCTAGGCCGGAGTTTTTGATTTCTACTAGAAAAAAAAGGCAGAGAATGGAAGTCGTGAGACTTATGGTTAAAAGGAAAGTAAAAAGAAAATTATGCAGAAAGCCGGAGAAATGAGATTGGACTTTGTACAGCCATATCCCGAGGATGAAAGAATGGTTTCGTCAAAATAAAATATTAATATTTTCTTGAAGTAAGACACAGATGATAAAGGGAAAAACGTGGTAGAAGCCATGGACCGCGAGAAACAGGCATTATATTAAATATATTTCATATGAAAAAGATCTTTTCAGTTAATTTTCAAACGATATAAAATGATAATAATAAAAACTATTTGTAACAAGCATACAATTAAATGTATAGATTGAACGTATTCTAACCTGATTCACATAACAATTAAAGGGTCCTTACAAGTAGGATTTTGAATTAAGATTCATTCCGACTTCTAATCACAATTAAAAAAATATTATTACATAGCTATAGTTCTGGGTTGCAATACGAGGCTAATAATACAAATCGCATTACAATAACATAGCTGACATATTTGGACGTATGGATTGTTTTTATTTTTTATTATACATGGTGGGGCAGAAATAACCGGCATATTTTAGAGGCTGTAAAAAACAATAAATAAATAAAAAAACTCTCGAAAATAAAACTGGTATTATTTTCAAAAAGTACATTGAAAATAGTTTTATTTCCGTGGGTTTTAAAAATTACATCTTCCAAATGTCGCCGTTTATTGACGCATTGCCGAAGACGATACCAGAAATTTTCGCTGACCCTTCGAATCACGCTTATTTCTGGTGGAATAACGAGCACTGTGTCCGGCTGTTGGTTACTTCGGTGTTATCGGCCCGTATTTTTTTGAAGAGGGGAATGTTAGGTTAACTATCAACTTCGTCCATTCCGTACACATGTTGGAACCTATCCTACGCCCTAAGTTGGACAATATAAACGCCGAGGATATATGGTTCCAACAAGATGGAGCCACGACTCATAAATCTCGCGACGCTTGCTTGGAATTTGAGTGAAACGTTTCCTGATAGATTGATCTCCTTGAGGGATGGGTTAGGGTGGCTGGCACGGTCAGAATAACTCTATGCGATTCTTTTCTCAGGGGATGGATATCTTGAGGACCAGATTTTTAAATACCGATCTCGTTCTCTGGTTGATTTAAAGGAGAGGATCAGACAAGAAGAAATGAATACCATTCCACCAGAAATGACTCAATGTAAAATTTCTGGGAATGTCTTCGTCATTAACTGCCGACGAAAACCCCAATGAAATAAAACTATTTTCAATGCACTTTTTAAAAATAAAATCTTTTTTTTTTTTAGAGCATTGATCTATTATTTAAAGCCCAGTTATTTCTGCCCCATCCAGTAGTTGAATTTTTTTCACATGCGTAACAATACATACATGCTAACAAATATCAGAAGTATCCAATCAAGTTAAAAAACGAAATTCGTCATTTAAAAATTAAACTAATCATTAAAATATTCCAGAAAGTTTTATCATTACCGACAAGCATTTAATTAATGGCCAATACTTTAGTTTGACGAGTGTTTCAATACAAGGTACGTTATGATGTAATTTCACCGTATATGCTGAATGGATCAGATATTGCAATGGACTAATTTGAGTCTATTTGAACTCATTGGAAATTGGCTCTGTTTCGGTCACTGGATCGGCTTGAAATTATCTCGGCAAAAGGGCGTCGTTTAATAGGATCGGCAAAATATTGAAACCATATTGACTTAGCCGCCACAATAAATCAAGAAGGCACAGTTATTAGATCGGAATCAGTGTTGCAGTGCCTGTATATCCAGTTACTCCAAGTTATTTTCTATTTCTCCTCCCTTGATAATTTTTTAACTCTCTCTGACTTTCTGTGGAATCTATTTTAAAGATGAGCTTGTTTAATTCTGTATGATTTCGGCAATGGTTTAGCTCAAACTGCTTGATGTATTTATGACTTTATAACTGAAGACCAATTTAAAACTTCCAATATCATTTTCAATTTTATTACATATTCCCTCATGCATCTACACGTATATGCATAAATATAGGGTAGTTGGGGGTAAAAGTTTGCAATTTTGTTATTTTTTGATATTTAGAATTTTTCCAATATTCAGCATGAAATTTATACATTAATATCTTCACTAAGTCCTGTCCTAGAGCCACTTCCATTGGAGAATTATCAACAGAGATATCGCAATTTTCCTAAACCCTTCCAATGCTAGCTTTTACCCCAATTTGCATTTAAATCATTTCTTTTTTGTCAACATAGCTTTTGTGTCTAAACTGTTAAATAGTGATCTATTTCATTTTTGTGGCTCACAGCTACAGTAGCACCATGGAGTTCCGTTTCACAACTGATCCAACACACACACAGACTTGCTGTGGGCTCAAGAAGCAATGCTTTTCTTATCTTAAGACTACTGCGTACTTTTGCCCTACGCGTACTTTTATCTCCACATACGCTATATGCATATATATATATATATATATATATATATATGTACAAACATACTTTAAACATCAATTACATATTAAGTCATATGACAATTATTAATTTACCTAAAAAATAAACTAATCTATAACCTTTTGTTGTCATTTTAAACAATAAAATAGCCCCAATATTTTATAATATTCATCACATTGCCAAAAGACAGGCCATTGACCAAATATTATTCTAATTCTTCGTCAAGTACATACATAAGTCCTATTAGAACTTTGTATCTTTTATTATCCTGATGGTAAGGTATGTATGTATATATGTGTTGTGTGCAGATTCATATACGTAATATAGGTAGGAATGTATTCATGAAGATAAATAAAGGATAAAGGATGCATGTTTTTTAGTGCATTTATGTATACACGACAACTTTTTGTCGTTGACGAGGATAATCTAAGGTTGATTTTGCAAGAATAAAGCGAGCATCATTTGACCATTGTATGTAATGTGGAATAACTTGGAAATAATGATGTTATAGTGATTTAGAGTGGCTTGGAAAGATATTTAAATGTGTCAAAGCAATTTGGAGTGGCCTGTAAAGATCTTTACATCTCTAATAGCTATTTGGAGTAACTTAGAAAGATTTTTAGAACAGTAATAGGGATTTGAAGATTTTTCTAAGCTACTGAAAATTAATATTACTTATCTAAAATCGTTGTCATGCGAACGACCGAGGATTGACTGTCATAAGTTACCCAGTTGCTAATATCATTGATTTTACCGTTAATCCTCAATCATTTCGAACCTCACTGTAAGTTAGAAAATATAAAGATTCAGTACAAAAAAAAAAAAATGATATTTCTAGTTGTTTTTTTTTAACAATCTTTTAGGAAATTTAAAATTATTAATAAAGACAAAGCGAAAAAAAAAATCGATACTAACCTAGTTGCACTTAATTAACACTTTCTAGTGATTTTCAACTTATTCAGACAAGGTTTTACTTGATATAAAATGCTATCCATAAATAAGTCAATAGCGTATGAAGATGTTAGATTGGCACAACGACTAGGCAGTTTAAAAGTTCTTGAAGTAAAAAAGATTCTTCGTTTTACGACAGCCATATATTTGAAAGGCTTTGTTTTACCAAGACCATCTAGTTGATGCATACTAAAAAAAGATTGGCTTCAAGGATCAATGTAAAACTAGTGTGCATCATGTTCAGTTGAAATTTTACTAATATTTAGTTTTATACTAATTATGGCCATCAAAATATAAAACTTGGCATTTATAATAATAATAAATTAGAAAGAAATTTGAGCAATATGAAGGTTAGAGTGAGTGGAATGAAAAAAATTAGGTTGGATATAGGTTGGATTGCAATAATTGTAACAATATATTCAGGTGAAACTTCTAAACCAGAATTTTGCAACGTATAAGTAATTGTAAAAATTATAATAACAAAAATATAACAGCTTTAGCACAACACAGCATAGAAAATAACAATGGTTTTGATTTTAAAAATCCCAAAATATTATAAAAGGAAAAATATATAAAAAATAGTACAATGGAAGCAATCCATATAACCAAAAATATAAAAAATACTGTAAATTATAAGTCTGATACTAAAAATTTAATTTTTCACTGAGCTGACATCATTAATAAACTATATTTAAAATAATAATAATAAACTATAAATTATAGATAGGAAAATATTTAAAGATTGTAATTTAATATATTATTAAAAATAATTTTTTTTTCGCATCTATAGAAAATAAAGACACAAGCAAGATATATGAGGAATGAGCAAATAACAATAGAAAAATAACTAAAAATTAAAAAATGTATAAAAAAGGATTAGTAGAAGGGTTAATACTATAGTAGCGTGACTGATAGATAATGGGTGAAGTGAATAAAACTGAGTGCGTGTTCATACCTCAAAAAACTGAGTAGATGATCCGGCTGGATGTGAATAAATAGAAGTTATACAATGGAATACTTGCTAAGTGTATGGAGCTTGTACTCCAAATATGGGTTGATTCAGTAATCAAATACTCAAATGCTCCCAAAACTCAGTAAAATGCTGATCAACTCTTCCTTAGATTAACAATTTTACTGAGTACCTACTCACTTAGTGGTGCAAGTTCTCAGTTTTATTTATTTAGAAAGGTGAGCAGGTTCTCCGAATCAATGATCAACCTACATTTGGAGAATGTGCTCCATAAACTTAGCAAGTATTCCATTGTGTAACTTCTCTTAATTCTCATTTAACCGAAGCATCTGCTCAGTTTTTTGAGGAATGAGCACGTGCTCAGTTTTATTCACTTCGTCTAATATGTATTGCACACTCCTAACAACAATTCTACAGTAAATAGAATACAATTTTAAATTACAGATAAAATTAATTATGGGTAAAATTTGATAAGAAGAAGTGAAGAGGACAAAAGAATAACAGATATTGATTAAAGTATGTATAGGATATAATTATGAGATTATGGTCTAAGTAGTGACTTATGTGCAATTAAGTTAATCGAATATTTTTAATTATTGAATTTGTGTATTCTATTTGTAGAAGAATGGAGGAATACCCCGAAACGTTGGTGGAGTAATGTAAGAATTACGAATAAAGGAATAATTGTGATATGGAAGAGTTTATTACACTGGCGCATAGTTAGAACTTTTCTTCTTCCCATTGAACTAGTTTTACATAATTGGTAATAAATATGATTTTAGTATTTAAAACATTAATTAGGATATTTATTTTTTTTATAAATAATAATTTGAATTCTGGCCGACCCGAGCAGAGGGAGGGTAGAGGCTAGCCAACTAGATTTGAAATATTTTTGAAACTTATAATTATAAACTACAAATATCCAACTATGCATGTAACTTACACATTAATAATTTTCTTTTTTCATCCGAGAGAATGAGCGCATTTATTTTGAGGTTGAGCTATTAACATTTTCCTCTGAAATAATCCGGGTCGATTCGGGATTAAGTGGGGTTTGGTTTAGAAGGGATTATGTGGAGTGGCCCGCTAATTTTGCAGGCATGTGCTTGGATGTTGGAGCGCTCTCAACAAAAGTGACTGTATTGTAGTGTTAAGAAATGTGGTATGATGATGGGTTGGGAAGCTTTTAGCGCTACGTAAAAGGACTGTCAGAACAGTGAAGATGTCTTGGCAGACTTTAAAGTAAAGTTTCGTGATTGACTTCTTAAGGAGCTTTTGTGAGCCGTTAATGAGGCGCGGTTCCATCGCAAGATGGTGATGGTGGCATCAGCAGATGGCTCTGTTCCCATCTGGGGCCCACAGTATAATCTTCAATGATAATATATTATTATTGAATATTTCTTATCATTGGATAAGATACCGAATTTTTACTACTTTATTCACTTTTATTTTTAGTGTCCGATTCCAAAAAATGGCATCTCATACTGCCTCCGTTCATTTTTACAAAACAAAACAACCGATGATATGAACAGAATTATTTAATTAAAGAAAAATAAGAAATAAAAACCATTAAAATATAAAAGGCGATCTGCTTCGCCAGGCATCGCCTCAGGAGTATCTCAAAACTAAAAACAATTTATAATAAATTATTCAAGCTCAATTCCAGATCGGATTCTGTGCCGAAGAAATATTACAAATGGCACTCATAAATGAAGTCTTCTATTTAGTTCAAAGCTTCACAGGTTAATTTTTTATGATGAATGTAACATACACGTGGATTCAAATTAGGTTATTACATACTGATGCTGTATCACTTAAACTAATTAGTTATTATTTTAAACAAGTAAATTTTATTGTTATATGATTGATGGTATTGCGGTAATAAAACTTTGATTCCGTTATTACAGATTTGTATGATACAAAGACTTGTAATGATTGTACATTGTTAATCACAGAGATAATTAGCACTAATTTATATATATATATATATATATATATATATATATATATATATATATACCGATATATATCGATGGACTCTCAATATTGAGAAGGTTTTGATATGAATTTCTAAATCGTTGACTAATTTTTATAAAATTTTTTTTTTTAATGTTTTTAAAATTATGCATTCTTACCAGTTATGATACCTCACTTATTTATACTTTTTCATTCGAATATTATAAAATTAAACTTATTTAAAACGGTAGTTAAAAGATTATTATACATAAATAAAAGTATTAAAATCTGCGAAGTCTCTTGCGAAGTTTTCTTTCCTATGAAGTTTATATTCTGAATTATATATATATATATATATATATATATATATATATATATATATATATATATATATATATATATATATATATATTTTTTTTTTTAATAAGTATTTTTAAGTTTAGTCAGCAAAGAGTCGATTTTATAGATCCATGTAAAGTTTAATTACTCTATTGTGGGTAAGTATTTGTCAGTATGTTTATGAAAACTACGTGTAATAAGGTTATAACTCAATTTACAATTTAATTTTATTAAAAATACATAATAAGCATCGTTTCCTGTATTTTATTATAAATAGTTCTGAGCTAACATTTAATAATGAATAATAATTATAATTATATATGCATTGAAACAAACAGGAGCTGAAGGTCAACTTTTAGGAAGAATTTCTTCAACTGCTTGATGTATTGCATACCGTGAAGATACCCTACTCTTCTTATTAGCCATTTGTATATTTAGATCTTTTGGCGCCTTGAACTGCCTATCATATGTATATTTTTCAAATAAAAGATTTATTGGGCTGGCGACAAACTTTAAAAATACAATGCTCTATAACACGAAATAAAAATTAATTGAAGTTTTGTATGTTTTCATCACTAAAATCTTTTCATTTGTGATGAATGGTGTCTTTTTTTTTTTTACAATATATTCACATAACAAATGAATAACTGTTTCTTATTCTGGCAGGACATTAATATCAAGGTTCTGAGATGCATGAAGATTTATAGAGTAAGTTGTTGGATATTCTAGCTGAACGTCAATCAATGGAGTGGAACCTATGTTTCAAACTGTTTGGGGATAGTTTCGCTAGGAATAATGTTAGTTTCCAAACAAGAACAAGAGGTCAAATACATTAATTACATGCCATTATAATATGTTTAGAAACTAATTATCTTTTTGTTTATCTTATCTGAAAGTAGATTGATTATTGCGTACTATATTTACCATGATTCGATTTTAAATAAAATGTTTCCCAATCATATATTAACAATTTTATAACACGACAATTCGTAACTTTATCATTATATTTAAAGTGTAACGACTCATCTGCTAGCCCATTTCATTAGTCACAATGAGTACTGGTAAGTGAATAACTTGTGGCAGTAAAAAGCGTTAAGAATTTTGAATAAAAGTAAGTGGAAATTTTAGACATTTCAAGATTTAACAGCATTCCAAGTATCAACAAGTATAAATTTCTCCGAGCTATTCGGGCAAATAATAATTTTATTGTTCAATATTCTGGCGAATACTATTCTTTGACTTTATAAACAGTGAAATCCGCCTATTTCTGATTCACTTAAAACCCAAATTGTTTAAGAAAAATAAGCGAAATTAATTGGCCACCTTAAACCATCCAACTGTATTTATTAAAACCAACAATGAGAACCGTTGGTAAACTTTTGGGTTAGATAATCCCCATATTGGGCATATATCAGTAAAGGATGTATTTATAAATATTGCCAATAGATTTTACTTAGTACGTACACACTGAAATAAAATATTCGGCTCAATAGTCTTGTCTAAGGCGGTTAATGATACCAAAATAATGCAAGACATTCCCGAAACTCAGATAACCATCGGCAGGAAGGCAAGCATCCATATCTATCAACTGAAGCAGGAACGATCCCTCAGAGTGGCGTGATAAGACACCTACACACCACTACAACAGCCGATGTGATCAACGAACAGCCAACAGCCATGTGTTTCAAGGGGTGACGAACAACAGACGTTCACAGACAGAACAGAGTACGACCAGGGGCAAGCAACGAGATCCCACTGAACATTCCCTTTGAAGACCTGAAACCAACGCTGGTGGGTGAAAAAAATATGACCGATTACGCTTTACTACACAAAAGTGAAAATTAAAAAGATATATCTAATTCGTTACATTGCACGACTTACATGCATACGATCACACTTAAAGATACAATTCAGAAGTTTTGAATACGGGTAAATTAATAAAACTCAAAAGAGTGTAAAACCGCTATAAACCCTAATATTGGATGACCTATTCCATCAAGGACACTTAGGGGCATACGCAGATTTGTTTTCGGAGCAGGATTTAAAGTTTTGGGGAGGGGGGGGGGCGAGAAGAAGAAGAATATGAAGAAGGCGAATAATCAATATATAATTATGTGCCTATAATTGCTAACTTTTGTGTAAGATTTAAGGATAAGCACGAAAATTGGATAAAAAACTATTGTTAAAATTAGTTGACATCCGCATGATGCTATAGAAGGATCAATCTAATTAGGGATTGATAAATTATTTTCCACTTCAATAATGCTGTTTTTATTGAAAACTAGTTTTGAATGTTATAAATTCATCTTCAGTTCTAAAAACACACAAACATTACAAGTACCAACATGCATTTGATTTCTTGTCTTAATTAAATTCATAATTCATAAATGTTTCTTCATACTAATTTATATTACATTTAATTTAATATGTATAATAATACCAAACAGTATTTGGAATTGCTTATTTTTTAATTTTTGTGTGTTTTTAGAACTGAAGATGAATGTATAACATTGAAAACTAGTTTTCAATAAAAACAGCATTATTGAAGTTGCAAATAATTTATCAATCCCCAATCAGATTGATCCTTCTATACCATCAATCCCTGATTATTGTTAAAATTACCAAAACTATTACTCAAAATACAAACCTTATGTTGGTGCGTATGGAAATTAACTTTTTTCGTACATTTCGGAAGAGGGAGATATATCCCCTCCCTCCCCTGCGTATGCCACTGAGGATACCAAGTTAATAACTAGGAAAGACAAACTAACAAACATTTAAAATGTTGGTTTAGCAAGACCATCAACTCGATGAAAAGAACCGATTAGAGGAAGACGGCCTTCAAATTGTTATCTCATCAGTATCTCATACACAAATGTTGTTAAGTAGTACGGATTGGCAACATAATAAGCATTACACATTTTCACCATCAACCTCAGAATCAGGATCCACAGCCCCAAACTCAGAATTTACAACCCCAACTCCTAAATATTCATTCAATATTACCCTGCATTCAATTCCTCAAATCCCTCCATCGTCAAAAATCGTGACCTGAAAACCCACTTATATTACTCCTTACATAGTTATCTTTCACAGCTGGGACTACTTTAATCATTCATCAGACACTCTTCAATTAAATCTTACCCTTACTACTTAATTACTTTCAACAAGCCACCATCGCGGTGGTTTAAGGTGAAATAATTCATCTTCGTTACCCAGATCAGTTCATTTCTCGAATCCATGAGAAAATAGCGAGATCCCATTCCTATAGGATAGGAATTCCTAAAATATACATTTTCTCTCCTGTCACGCTCCTACATACTTTCCAACAGTCCAAATCAAAATCAAGACTCCATAATGCAAATACGCAAATACAGTTTTAAATCTAGACATTTCCTTAGCTGCAGGTACAAACTCCCTTCATTGATCAGAGGCAGAAACCCCTTTTAAAAATTGTGAACAGATTTGCAATCTCCCAGATCTTTCAACAGCTATCTTAAAAATCAATTATATTTCTCACATACCTGTAAAACTGCACAACTCATTTTGTTTTACTGTGGAAACACTCCAATAATATTCGTTTCCCATAAACTTGCAAACCACCCTATACTATTATATCATATCGAATTTGTATGATATCAACGATTTATGAAAAAATCCTTAAATGTATCGAACCCATGCACTTTTACCTAGTCAAGAGATCTTAGCAAGTAATAGATAATAGAGTAACTATCCAAATGTCGTCTTTCCAGTCTTTCCCAATAAGATTTTATTACTAAAATAATAACAAAACTAAACCTCGATGAAAGCCTTTGCTATATAAACTTGATGGAAGGTTGCTATAAAAACTACTATAAATACATTGGAATTTTATGAAAATTATATATTATTGTTGTTCAATTGATTTATTTAAATATTAAAGACGTTTCCTAAGCATTTTACAAATTTTCTCTATGCTTTAGTTTTTCATAAGGTGCGATATGATCTCTTGCGAAAAAAAAAAGAGGAAGATGAAATATTGTTTGGCTGGTAGGAGAAGATTGATCGATAAGTTAGACCCTAGATCCTTTGTGTGTGTGTGAGGGCAGGACGCTGAAGAGAGAGGGCACTATTTCGGAATGCCATTCCCTCAGTTCTTTTCTTCCCTAAAAGGATTACTAATCTTGGAATATCTTTCACAAAAGATTATATCCAACATTTCTTAGAGTATTTGAGTAAAGAATAGAAATATAGTGTTCATTGTTCTGCAAAATGGTATTTCAAATATACGTAAGTCACTTTATAATATATTATAATGTTTTCGAGTTTATGTTTTTACTAAGAGTTCAGTTAGTCTTCTCTCAATTGTTTTGAGTGGTGCACACTACATTATATTGTCCGTCCTAACCCCTAAAACAGAGAGGTAAAAAAGTGCACACTTCAAGTTTTGAAATTTTAAACAAGGCAATAGTGCCAAGGCAACAGCTGTAAAAATATACAATGTGTATGGTGAAGGGTGAAATACCGATCGAGCAGATTAGAAATTGTTTTACCAAATTCCGTTTTGGAGATACAATTTTAAAAGACGAAACGAGAGAGAGACGTCGCGGTGTGGGTTTACAGGACTGGAATTAATCTCAATCGACTCAGCACCCAAAAATCTACATTCTGCGACACTCCATTAGACTTTTATGTCATATTCATAGTTGACCCACAGATAGGTGGGTTGACTCAGAATATGTGGAGGATAATTTTCCATGTAATTTTGGATGTAGAATAGATTGGTACCATCTTCAATACCCACCTTATCTCATCACAGATCCGAAATAGCGTAAAACCCGGAATTTTAGTAGGTCAAATTGACCCAAATTTTGTCTGGTATCAACAACCATTTAAAGACGCAGTGCTCCTAACTCTTGAGTCGGTTCGGATTCTCCATATGCCATTAATATTTACAGGACCGATTAAATCGAAGGTGATGGGCTTCTTGTAGTCTGATCGGTCGTGAGATCGCTCTACTATTTAAATGCAATTGCCAAAGTAGAATTCGTTGGCAGCCAAGAGTGTTATGTGAATCTCTGTATTTACATCATTATTTGAGTTCACAAGAGCCTAGCTAAACGAACTCTCCAACCCTCTCAAAGATGTTATTCCCAATCTCTATCTGGAAGGGGTCTCCATGAGGTGATGATCCTATAAGCATGTATTTGGTTGTGTTTTTTTCGTTCACCAAAAGTTCCATTCTAGCTGCACCTCTTTGAAGCCTAAGAAATGCCATGCCATAAACGTTCTCCCGATAACATCCCTTATCATGTGCAAAATCCAGGATTATTGTAGATTTGCTAAAGACTGTTCATCCTATCTGATTTCTTGATTTCCTAACTGCATATTACAGGACAAAGTTAAATGGTAAACATGCACCTTAGATAGTCATCTTTTCTTAGTCCTTTGTATTTATGAAAGCTTTCAAAACTGCCACCTTGAACTCAACGTTGTACGATAATTTTATAGTAACCTTTATCAGAAATATAAGTTTGGGTGGTATTCCATTTGAACAAACTCTGGTACAGTTCATCTCTTATGCTATCGTAATCTTGGAAATCTATAAATAAATGGTTTATAATTGTAACTACTTTTCCAATACGTTCCGCACTGAGAAAATCTAGACTGTAGTAGATTTTCCTCTCATGAAGCTATGCCCAATATAGCCCAACTTCGCGTTCTGCTAGGGGTAGAAACTTTTGGTAAAGTATCCTTGAAAACGACTTATAGGCATAGGATAACAGGCAGATACCGTGGTAACTATTACAATCAATCACATAACCCTTCTTACGAAATGGCATATCTTGTATCATTCGGTGGAGATTTCTTCGTTATGCCTTAGTTCCATCACTATATTGTAGAGGAACCTTCTCAACACTTCATCCCCATGCTTGAATAGTTCACCTGGAAGATCATCTGCCCCACGAGTCCCATTAATTTTCAACTGTTGAATAGCCTGTTCAACTTCTTCTGGATCAGGCGCTTCTAACTCATCTATTGGTATCTCTATATCTTGCATATTCTTATCTATCTCTCTGTCATTCAACATAATATAAAATGAATTTCCCATCGCCCAAGGATATGCTTATTGTTCGTTACCACAATTCTACTCTCTTTGGTAAAAATCGAGCCTTTTATAGACAGGATTATTACAGGCGGTAAAACAAGGGTACACTGTGATAATAATGTCCGCAAAAGACAGTGGCTTGGCAAGGTTTAACCACCCCTACCACTTCCAAAAGAAAACGTCCACAAAGATATTCTTGTGCATATGGTTTGATTGTCAAGGTATAATTGTTGAAGTCAAATCTAAAGATTTAAAAATGAACTCCATGAAAAGCGGCTTGCATTCGTCAATCGCAAAAATGTCATTCTTTTTCACGATAGCTGGGATGGTCTGCTTTACCACACCCTTACTTATTCCTCGGACCTTGTCTTGAAATACTAACACATTTTCTGTTTCTTATTAAACTTTTTGAATGGAAAAATCTTCAATTCTGAAGAGCGAGTCATTCAGGTTGTTGAAAATATCTTCTGGTCTAGACCAAGTGCATTTTACTAGTGAAGGGATTGATAAGCTGCTAGGTAGATGGCTATTAAATCTTTATTTTATTCTGACCGCACCCCCAAGACCTAGTATGACCTAGATTTGATGAACGATCATAGTTAATAATCCATAAGTATGTGAATTTATGTTTGTTTAGCATTTTAGTGTATGAAATATGTAGATATTTCATTTTAGTTTATTTATTAAAATTAACAATTATATACTAGATACATTCAATAAATGAACTGTAAATACATTGGTTAAACGGGGAGAATCGCGAAGAGTGAATTACTGCAGCATTATGCTAGATCATGATTACATGATATTTTATTGTGTAAATTTACCTAATTGTCAACCGCTTTAGATTTCTCACACGATTTTTAAAGACTTTAGAATTTCAACTTTTCGGACACCGTGACACATTAGCAAGAAGGGACAAATCGTTCATTAAAAGTGGTCGTAACTGTTTCCGTGACGAGGACAATGTGGCTATTGTGTTGGGCGCCAATAGAGCGAAAGCCTCCCTCCCTACAATTGCAACAATGAATTCCGCTCTTACCTCTTCCGTCTCTCATAGAAATGATATGATTAATACTATTAACATTCATTTATAATATCATTTTTTTATAACGTTTTATTTTTTTATACATCACTAATGAAGAAATTATATTCGATAACGTGCAAATAATAAATAATTGATTAATACATATCATAATTATTTAACTTATAAATTTAGTGCTTCTTAAAATTAAAAAAAAATCTTGTTTTTAATCTATGTAATTTTGGCTATATGTTAACTATGTGTACGTTTCAATTGAAAATTTCTGAACATGAACTATACAATAATTTACCAACAGGTTTTTATTCAAAATCAAATAATAAGATAAAATGGAAATAAGTTTATCGCTCTAGCAAAAACTAATAATTTTTTTGAATGAGAATAACGATTATCCTGGTAAAAGTTTTTGTTGAAAAATAATACAAGCTTCCACACTCGAAAGAAATAGGTATTTTGGCTGTAAGTACCCATTCATACTATATATATGTAGAAAAGAAAAATAAATATAAATAATTGAAAAAAATAAGTAACAAAACTAATAAAAATTAGTAAAATAATATATGTAGGTTACAAATGAAAATAAATAGATACGGATCATTCTCATGAGACTTGTCAAATTCGCATCTTTTGACTTTGTAGTTGTTTTATATGCCTCTAATTATTATAGAGTTAGCCCCGATTTTTGTGTATATTATTGTTGATTAGACCTACCGTTAGTAAATAGTGAATGGCCAAAATATTTACTTTTAAAATAAATATTAAATTTTAAAATTCAAAATTCACAAGTATGTCATTGTCCACACTCTGATTCCCTAAAACATTCATATATTGATGAAAAAAAAAATACAAGCTCAAATTGAAAGTAGTAATTAGAAGGTGCAAATGTGCTATTTTGAAAAAATGAATGGTATTTAAATTTAAAAAATGTCCAATGGTTAGGAGGTCATAAAGAACTTATGTCTCCGGGGTATGGTGAAAGCGAGTGTTCAATTACGTTACCACTATTATTTCGGGAAATATCCGTTTCCTGAAGTGATAATCCCGAGCTCCTCTGACCTATGGGCAATGCAATATATGATTTTGTAGCAGTTTTACCCTGGAATCCGGATAATTTGTGTCAAACTGAACCCAAAACTGAAATAATGGTGAGTACTTTTATTCAGTGGACATCCGCATGATGATATAAAAGGATCAATCTAATTGGGGATTGATAAATTATTTGCCACTTCTATAAATTTGTTTTATTGAAAACTAGTTTCGAATGTTATACATTCATCTTCAGTTCTAAAAACACACAAAAAATTCAAAAATAAGCAATTCAAAATATAGTTTGGTATTATTATACATATTAAATTAGATGTAATATAAATCAGTGTTATAAAACATTTATGAATTATGAATTTAATTAAGACTGTATATGATTTCTTGTCTTAATTAAATTCATAATTCATAAATGTTTTATAATACTGATTTATATTACATCTAATTTAATATGTACGTAATATGTAATAATAACAAACTATATTTTGAATTGCTTATTTCTGAATTTTTTGTGTATTTTTAGAACTGAAGATGAATGTATAACATTCGAAACTAGTTTTCAATAAAACAAATTTCTAGAAGTGGCAAATAATTTATCAATCCCCGATTAGTATTTTTATTCATCCTCAAGCATGTTAACATATTTTTATCGTTCTTTATTAATTTATATATTTTTTAAACAGCTACGATTAAAAGCCCTACTGATTAAGTTTACAAAAATAAATTATTTTTGATTTTTTCTTAGTACAAATTTATAAAATTTATTTTTAAAGTTGATTTCTCAAGTATGTTACCCTTAAGTATGTTACCGCCATAAAAGTAACATACTTGAGAAGATGGTAGCATCCTTATTAACTCTAAACTTGTCAATGTGTCACTCATAACACTTCTTTTATTCACTTATTCTCATGATACAGTCCTATTACTTATAATTTATTCTATTAGTTCTATTATAAGTTTAGGTACATTTATTTTTTAAATGATTTTTTTTTTTTTGTAAAAATATTAAATTTTAAACATTTTTTGTGAAACATATATAGTTTTAAAATATTTTTTAAAAAATCAAAAAAATGTTCTGCCAAATTTAGAGATACATATTTTTTAAATGATTTTTTGTAAAAATAAAAAAAAATTAAATTTTAAACATTTTTTGTAAAAAATGTTTTTTTGTTAATTCATAAATATGTTCTGCAAAGTTTAGAGTTAGCATATCTTTTTTTTTTTTCAAAGATAATAAATTACGGAGCGAAATTATAGTTAATTTTTAGGTCTAGAATGTGATTATCTACTTTAAATATGTGATCAAGTATTGTGTGATTTAATTTGTTAGAATTGTTGTTTTACTTTGAATATAGAAAAGAGCAACTTAATAAAATTTACAAAATTGATTATAAATTCTGGCAATAAAATAAAATATATATTAGTAAAATCTAAGTTTATATTTATTATAACATCAAAATATAATCATCTCCAATTTTCATTTTTTTCTCATAAAATAAATATATATATATATATATATATATATATATATATATATATATATATATATATATATATATATAAATAAAAGCCAGTTTTCTAGTTATTTCTCCCAAACATTGATATTCCTCAGGAATGTTACCTAGTATCAAACCATGTCAATAATATTTTATTTCGCTCCAAAACTGTGGAATGAAAATAGAATGAAAGAGTTCTTTTTTTCGCAGAGTTAGTAAAGCTGATACTTGCCATGCAACAACAAAAATTTGTTTGCGCAGGTCCAGTGATTGTAACAGGCAAGAGATTAAAAGTACTCAGTGAAGATAAATTTGCTTAAATCGGGATATTTGAATATTAATCGAATGATACTAAAGAATCACTATTTGTTTTTATAACAACTATAGTAAACAAAACTTTTTTCGTACACACTGGAAATTTTGATTAAGTAACATGATTGAGCTAAAAAACCACTACGTGTAGGCTTGTATATTTTTTCTACACTGTCATTTTTTTGAAGCCATTGAATTTGATTGGATACTTAATTTAAATATGTATGGAATAAATATACATAGAACTTTGCGAAAATCTACAGATCTTGAAACTCCAACTTGAGAAGTCTGATGAGAATGATCCTAATATGTTTCTGTTATATTTTCAATGATTAATATTTTTAAAAGTATATGAGTAGTTTGATTGATGACTATAATGATCCTCACGATTGCAAGAAATTTGCGTGTAGGTGTGATGGGAAATCATTTACATAAATTATTTGCCATACGCTAACAATGGGAAAATATTTTTTTTCATTGAAAGAAGTTCTAAGCTATGTATAACCTAAGCGAGTAACGCACATTAGGAATGTAGGGCTAAATATAGATATGAAATATTCAGAACGAATTTAAAGTATAAAATTAATATGTCGAGGTAACATAAAAGGTAAAAATCTACCTTTCAAAAAAGTCATAAGCTCAAAGAAATAAAAACCATCATCAGTAGTGTAGTTTACAGTTTCCTCTATTAGAATAAAAAGCGAAAAGCAGATTTTTTCCTTACAAAGGGTAAAAAAAATTATTATCTTTAATAACGTACATAAGCAAAAATAATAAAAAATTTCCAATTAAATTTTTATTTTTTAATAATGAATGAAGAACTCGCAAAAATTATATTGATCCTAATAGCAGAGAACATACAAAAAAAAATTGAGGAAGATGTATATCATTTTTTATTTTTTTATAAAAATCACCTTGTTAGAAGGGCCAATTTGACATACATCATGACCCATACATAAATTAAATAATAGCAAATTAAGTATACAGCCAAGATAAAAAAAAAATTAACTTAAGTAAAAATAAAATAAATTATCTTGTACACATTCACACTTATATAAAACATTTACATTCTAGCTATGGAACTCCGAACCAAGCTTTACCCCTGCAAAATTTATCAGACTCTATTATTAATATTAATAATAATAATAAACTCTTTATTTATTCCAAGACAAGTCCCTTTAGAATAACAATTACAGGCAATGATAGGTGGACTTCAGAGCCTTAGAGTAGATGAAAATAAATTAGAAATTAAATAACATGTTTACAAATGTTGATTGAAATAAAAGAAACTCTATTAACAAATCTTTTGGAACTGGATGGAAAGGAAGTGATTGAATAAGCAGAATTTGAAGGTGGGAAGAGTATAGGAGCGACGGATGGAAAGAGGAGTGGAATTCCATAAGGATGAGGATCGGGTAAGAAAAGATCTGTCGAAAGCTGCGGATCGGTGGGCCGCTATGCATAAATCTGTAGGTCGAGAACCGATATGACGAGAATGAACAGAGGATTTGAATTGAAGGAGGTCGAAGATGTATGATGGACGGCAGGATTGGATAACTTGGTAGAGGAAGGATGCCAGGATGTACTTAAGACGGTAGAAAGGGTAAAGCCAATGCAACTGTTCTTAATATCGGGAGATAGAGGCGTACCTCGGGATCCCGAAGATGAATCGTTCAAAGCAATTCATCAAACGTTTTCTTTTGCCTCGAGGTCCATTCCTTCAAGCTTTCAAATCTTCGGACGTTACATGATAGAGGGTGCAGAGATGCATGTGGGAGTTGGTAGAAAAAAGGACCAAAAATCAAATGAGCGTAATATATAAACAGCCCTTAGAATCCAATTAGGGTTTTTTGTATGATTTTTATCCAATAACTAGATTTAGGTTCTTTACTCCAGTAATTGGTCGTTTAAAAACTTTAAACTGTGTTGCACCTTTTCAAAATATCTTGACAAGTCAGTCAGATCTTCTTTATGGGAGTAACGTAAATATGATATTTTTTTATATGATTCAAGAAAATTTACATAGTATGCAATAAATAAATCAGCTCAAAGTAATTAATAATCAAGGACTGCAGCTATTGATTGCGCTTTATTGACTGATACAAAGTAAATAGATCAAATGTCTATTTTATTTTCAGCGCTCTTAGGATTATACGTTAGCACGGTGCCATCTGCTAATTACATCCCTATACCAAGAAATATTAATCACTCGCTAGTATTGTAGCCTTAGAGCAGAGGTAGAGTAACCCCGAAAATAAACTTAAAATATATATGTATATATACCAGTATATATATATATATACCAGTATGACTCTTGCACTCCTGAGTTGTCCTTTTCCACTTCTCTCTGTCCTGTGTTTCTATCTTACAATTGCGGACTCCTAGCTTCCTCGCGTCTCTCTCCACTTCATCCTTCCACCTGCTTCTCGGTCTTCCCCTTTCCACTGAAGTGCGCTTCTAGTATTTTCTTCTGCATCCTTTCATACTCCATTCCGACCACGTGTCCTGCCCATCTCAGTCTACTTGCCTTGATACAGTTAATAATGTTATTATTCTCTAATATAGTCTCGATTTCACCGTTACTCTTAATTTCCCCTCCACCATTAACTCTTGTAGTACCGTAAATCCTTCTTATTATCTTTCTTTCAAATACTTTTAGTTTACGGCAATCGTCTTGAGACATACACCAGGTTTCCGTTCCATAGGTGACTACTGGTCTAATAAGTGTTTTATACAGCTTTAATTTTGTAGCTTTTGATAACAACTGAGACTTGAGAAGTTTTTTTAGGTTCGCATAGTAGGCTCTATTACCACCCATTATCCTGTTGTTAATTTCTAGGCTGATTATATTTTCATTATTTAGGGCAAAACCAGGATGCACAAATGTGGGTACATTTTCAAACTTAAAATTCCTTATTTTAATGTCGCTGCAGGATCTTCTACTTACTGCCGAGGATAATTTAAGGTATTTTATTTTGCTTTCGTTGACCACAAGACCCACTTTTTTCCCATTTTCGTGTATTACTTACTTCAAAGGCCTCTCTAAGTGCCTTTTCACTTCTGACAGCAATCACTATGTCATCAGCATAGGCACAAATTTGCCACGTCTGATCAACAATAGTGCCTCTTTTAGCTGCATCTTTCACAGCAGCATGCAGAACTATGTTGATTCTACCAAATGCCTGCTTGTAGTCAACGAATAAATAAGTGCAGATCAATATCATATTCGTAGCATTTTTCCATCATTTGTCTTACTACAAACATTTGATCCGTGGTACATCTGCTGGCTCTAAAACCACATTGGTAATCATCCAAAATTTCTTCGGCATGTTTATGTATACATATATAATAAAAAAATATTCGTTGCACAATTTTTTTTACAAAAAAATTATTATAAAAATATATGTCCCAAAACTTGGCAGAAAATTTGAATACTAGAACTATATCATGAGAATTAGTGATTAAATGGGCAGTGTCATGCGTGGACACATTGCTAATTTTAGAGTTAAGTATTATATATCGAGACAGGCTACTTCTGCATCAAATCCGCAGTAGCCAGAACTGTCGTAAGTGTTAAAAAAGAGACAAAGCCAAATTTGAAGATTGGATAGTTTTGAGCTGAAGCGTCGATATATTCTATGTGAATCATATTGAACTAGCTAGAAACTGAATTATTTTGCTATAAGATCCAACTTCAAAGGATATATTAAAGAGACGAAAAGTAAAACTTGGTTAGAAGCATGTAAAGGAGTGACATGAAGAGCTGAAGATGTGCTTCCAGTGGACTAGACAGTTGCTTGGCTGCAAACAACTGGGGCAAACTTTGGCCATTCAACACAAATCTCTCTCGGGTCTAAATCTCAATCTAGCTCCCTCCCCCCTCCATAACACTCTCTGTTCCCCTTCCTAAATACTTAGCTCAGCCAAATAGAAAACTTTCTTTATAAACTAAAGCCAAAACCAAATTTAATTTAACTACTCTTTTCTCCTTTTTTTTTTCTAGAACGAAAAAAAAAGGACTGGAATCAGCTGTTTAATTTCAGTCAGGAGATGCCTAGCTTAGCTAACTTAGTTCCGAACTTTTTGATTTCATCGTTACTTAAATAAATCATTAGAATTTATTAATTAATTAATGTATTTTAATTTTTGATTAATCTATCCCATATGAAGGCTAAATAAACATCTTTATGATTTCAATACTTAATTACATTAATTAATAAAATTACTGGAGTGCGAGTTGCAAAAATTATTCAAAATCAAATGTTTGTATTATTAATAATTTATTTTCAACTTTCAAATATAACTTATAAATTTTACTATTGAAAATAAGGTTGTCCTGCAAGATCTATTCAATTGAGAATTAATAGTTTATAGAATAAATCTGAAACAACCATGAAATTTAATCCCTGGACTTTTTTTTTTATCGAAATAATTGATCCTATTTGTAAGACTAATATTTTCATTTTCTTTTATTCTGTTTCGTTGACGAAAGTTTTTAATCATCTATTTTCTTTAAATTTAAATGAAGGTATAACTGACAATTATATGTAAGCTCTTTGATGGGTGACCTCCAGAGATCGGTTGCTGTGATGTGGTTTGCGAGGATGTAAAAATAGCTGCCCGGAGGTTTGGTCTGTGGCAGGTCTACTTCAGGGATAGGCATAATATATTATAGGGCCTAGTCGGCCTGTTGACCCTGATCAGCCATAATCCGTGGATCTATACCGATTTGTCACTTGTAACAATTATTTGTAAATAATCCTCAGACAACTGTTTGATATGATCATCTCATTATTTATATTTTATGAAAAGTCAATACATTGGCTTCGGAAATTTATTCCGTTAGCAGTAACCACCGTGGTAGTGAGCCATATTGAAGAAGCGTCTATTTGTGAAATTGCACATTCATTATGCAAAAAAAAAAACATATATGCATTACAATGTTAAGATATAAAACTGTTGTTTGTTTAAAAAAATGTTTTTAAAAATAAAACATAAATGCACGAAAAATAAACAAATCAGGCACAAAATGATTTTAAATTAATAAATAGGTACTGAATATTTTCAAGTACCATTTTGTAATTTTTTTGAAAAATCGTACCGATGCTAAATACCATCTCGTCCCAAAGAACCATCTTGTCTCATAAAAGACGACTATGTCCTCATTGTGTTTCAGCTCCAATGATCACTTACAATGCGGGTCTAAACGTTTAAGGAAAGATAAATAAAAGAGCATAATGAACTGGAGGTTTTATTGACCCCAGGCAAGTATATCCTCGAGAATAATTTCCGTTTTGTTTTAGCCTTATTCGTCTTTTTGCTTTATTTACCTTTTGACACTTTTCCTATTACAGTAACAACGTCTAATATAAATCTCTAGTTATTTTCCAACAGCTAAAGAGTAAAAGTAAGATAATAAAAGCGTTTTAATACAGTCATGGGCGTACGCAGGGGGGCGGGGGACGTGGCCCCCCTGAACATTATTAAAATATGGAAAATAATTAAAATACAAGAGATAAAAATAAATTTAAGTTTAAGAAAAAAGGGTGGGGCTAGAGAATATTTTTACTTCCAAACATGAACTTAATTTTTAGTTTCATTAATCTATGAACAAATGTATTAGTTTTTAGTTGATTGACATTAATCAGTCGCAGTAAATTCTACGTCACTGGCAATCATGTTTGTCTATGATGTGACGTATACAACAATGAAAGACATTATACCACTTTGTTAATAGGTAACTTTCGCACATTCTGGATCGTTCTAGATGTTGAATGCTATAGAATAGAACCATCTTCTACGTAAAGAGGGTAGAAGCGGCAAGCCATAGAAGGCCTAGCTACATCAGCTACCTCCACTCCTGTAGGCTACAGGCTGTAGCTCCTATCCTAGTTATTTAGTCCAACCAATATTGACAGTAAAAAGGGATCGACCTTGCAAAAGGTCAAGTAGTTCTATTTTTTTTTTTTTTTTTTAAAGTTGTTTGGACCTAAACCAGTAGTAAAAAAAAACAAATTTGTTATATCAAAAGACATGAGTGAGCTGCGTAGCAGCCAAAAAACACCGAAATTTTGGCACTATTTTCATTTACACACATATGTTACACTATCATCATCTACATCAAAACCTACTTTGGTAGCAACGTCTCGGTTATTATAAGAGCATAATAATTAATAAGAGCATCAAAAGCGATGAATGACTACGTCACTATGCTCCTCACTTCTGCTATAAAATCATTTTCGAGGAATTCACCATCATCGAACTACCATATGGAAAGAGTATTGGCCAATGAGAACGGAGCTTTGAACGGGGTGATTTCTTAACAGCCACCTTAAATAGCCCCCGCTACCAGCTGCTCGTTAAATCTGCAGCTAACTTCAAAATTAATCTTGTTCGCTTGTCCCCAACTGTGGATGCTTGTTTACATAACTTACCACCAAGTTCAAAAGTGGATGGGAGTTGCCAAAAATCCTACAATTTGTGGGTGGAAGCTCGATGATCAGGGTTTTATCCCTATCATTATCACTTTGGATTATACTACTCAGATCCTACTACGGATGATTTCCTGTTAGTGCAAGAAACGTTGCAGCGGCGTTTGCAACTGCCGCAAAGTGCTCAGTCCTCTGTCGATTCAAAGCCGGCAAGTTATGTCAAAACGTCTAATCTCTTCAACTAGAGGATTCTGATGATGTGGAAGACATCTCCACCCTTACATTGTACGAACGGCGAGACGAGTGTAAGAGGGAAATCAGTATAATGAATAAACCTTTGTGAAAAGTTGGCCTTTTTTATAAAACTAGGTTCCCCTCAACTTCATCTGATACTTTAAGCTTATATGTCACTACATTACTAATACTAATATCTTATTTTGCTTTTACTACAATTCAGCACAAATATCCTCCTTCATAACTTAAAATTTTACCTAATTGACAAATACTGATAAATCGTTTCATTAGATTTGTGGCGACTGGGCAGTGATAGTGATATCAGCGCCAGGGTGGTTATGGTTGTAAAATGGGTTTGCCAATGTATATAAAATTAATTATTTCATTTTTCGTTTTTTCCGCTAAACATTATCAATTAACTAATTTTCTTATTGCAAATTTCAATAGTCAAATTATCTTGCGTGTTCATTGGCAAGCCTATTAATTACCTCCCTAAAAAAGTTGTTCTAGACAGAGTTCTCTCATGTGTGTGTATTGTTGTCCGCGAATTTTTTATTCTGCTATAGTACACTTCTTATGTACCAATTGTTTTGGGAAATAAAAGTACTGATTTAAATTATTATCAATTATTTAGTGTGCACCGTACCCCGACCACCAATTACACTAAAGATTCATCTTCAGATACTGAGGCACTCTCACGCCTATTGCTGGTACGACGAGCTGGAGATAAAGATGGCGATACTTACTTGGTATCCTTTATCAAGCCCTTAGAACCAAAAAAACCTTTCTAAACTTTTTAATATTCTCACCCAGAATATTTCTATCCAATCTTTGAATGCAAGATACCAACCCACCGCCTTTAATATCCTTTATGATACAAATATTCCCAAACAAATATATTGCATACAGTTTTTTATTTTCTAAACAACACAATTGACGGATCTTCTATTCATATATTGGGAACAATTTTATAATTAAGAAATTAGAGAGGGTTGTGTTTGACAATTAATGTTCACCCACCAAGGATAATGAGATAGAATGTGAGGGGAGGCTGTGTCCCTTGATTCCTGATTGTTATCTGCTTTCAACTCCGCAGCCTCAATCCACAATCCATTCCAGACTTTAGATTCCAGTTAAACAATAACATTTCTATAATTTTGTTTCCACAAAGTCCAGGATAAAGTTAGAAAATTATATTAATAAATAAAATTTTTCTTTCATTTAGTTTACTGATATTATTTTCTTGATATTTCTTTTAGAAATCAAATAAAGGTGATGCATTAATTTGCGTTTTTATTTCATAGTGAGTTACAGCTCGGATTATTTTGACAGAATATATGCTAATTATTACATTTGACAGTATTAGTAATTATTACATTACTAATCATAATGCCAATGAATTGATAACAGCAATAAACATCGTGATAAGCATGCAATAAAAATTTGGCCATCAATTCATAATAAACGAAAAATAAAAATCATCTGGTGCGGTAATAATAATACTGAGACATGAAAACCGAATTGCTGAGTGAAAAGTGGTTTTAGCTATTAAAAGACTTTTAATTCATAGGAGCACGCTTGAACTAATATAAATAGATGGTAAGATAATATCAAAAAGCAGGAAAATAATTCAACATACTTAAAAAGAAGTGAAATAAAAAACAAAAACCTTCATTTTTACAGACCTCTGTTTATGCCACGATCCGTTAGAGATGGATTCACTTATATTTAAATAGTTTAATAATGTAGACTGACGAACCCTTCTTGAATCCATTTAAAACTTAAAAAGTGAGTATCCAGCATATTCAAGGGATAATTAAAAGACAGTTGGAACACTGTTGTTACCACTTATCTCCGTTGTTTAGAGAACCAGGCACCTCTACAAGTTCCTGTTCCATTTCCTAGAGACCGTGGTGGCCGAGAGTGTTAAGGCGTCGCTTTGGCAGCCTCGAGTCGGCTGCGGTGAAGGTTCGAATCCGACCTGGGCGGGTAGAAATTTATTTGGCATTTATTTATCAGAGATGCGGATTCCACGCATAGCAATGAAAATTATTGATGGAAGAACAGGGCAATGATTATGAAGAAATGGGAACACGAGTAGGAAGAGCAGGAGAGTCAATAGAGTCAATCGTCAGTCAGTCAGTCGACTGGAAGCTCCAGCAGTAACGTTCCAGTCAAAGGCAAAAAATCTATTCTAAACATCTTCCCGCCTACACCTGCCCCCGACCTCACAATAGAAACCAATTTATTCCGCCCTCCTTAAGGAAATCTTCAAAAGAAAATGTTAAAGGATGGAGCCTTTTCATGTTTTCAGCAGGTCTTTCCTCTATATTGTCACGTGGAGAAAAACTCGGTTTAATTTGGATATAATGTATTCTAACATATCCCCTATGCTACAAAAAAAAACCATATTTGAAAACACATTATATTTAGAGAAGGTGTGCAATTAATCCAAAACAAGGATTAACCAAAACAAAAGATTGATCTTTTCATTATATCGCTTAACCATCATCATGACGCTATTTTGGAAGAAAACCGCCATAACTCCAAAGCTGTACTTTTCAAACTACGCTTGAAGATGTTATCGATTTTCAACAGACGTTACTTACCTGACAACTGTATAAATAATTGATTCAACCCATTTGCAAATAAATGCTTGGAGGTAACTTGTGTTAGGTATTTTTTTTATCCCAAACATAATTTTAGGCCTAAATTTTTGGACTTTGTGCCAGTTTTGTTTAAAATACAACTGTACTCCAGCGGTCACTCGATGAATATTTTTTGTGTCTTTCTTCATCGTAAAATATAATCATCTCTTTGATAATGATTACACAAAAATTGGGAAATTATAATTTTCGAGTTGTGTCGGTTTCGAAGCTTGTAATATAATACGGGAAAATGCGATGGGTTTCAAAATCGATGGTAGAGCCAAGGCCACTTTTAGACCATCAATGAGGTAATTTTTGCAATAAAAAAAATTAAAAATAAGCTTTAACAAACAGTTTTTAAGAGACTAGTGTTTATGCTAATGGTTACATCTGAGATATCTTGATTGATTGGTTGTATCATGACTCTTCCAGGAGCGTTGGAACGTGGAAGCGAAGGTGGCAACTCGCCCCGGGCCCTGATGCATACGGGGTCCCGTTTCTCCAGTTTTCTTTTTTTTTCCTATCCTAGAAACATTTCTGAGAATTCAAAAAGTATCAGAACTACGATAATATAGAAATATTTATAATAGAAACAAAACCTTGGAGATTCCAGGACTGATATTTTATTATATGGGGAAGTGTAAAGAGTGCCGTATGAAAGTAAGCAAACTTGCAAATTGTGGCTTGTTATACATTTTTCATTGACGGTTTATTGTATTGCATTTACTAGAAAAGTAATAAATTTATAAAATATGAGTACCTAATACAAAAATTGTTGTTCTATGTAATCCCTCCTCCCAATGGGACGAAGGGACCTCGTCCAAGATTTTGCCCCGGGTCTCAGTCCTTATTTCTACGCCACTGGACTCTAATTATCCTCTTCTAGGGCCAGGAGAGGGATTTATGTAACGACGAAAGATCAGAGGCGTGGGAAAAAGGGGAAAAAAAAACAATCACATAGGCGTGGAAACGATTGATAAGGAGATAGACTTATAAGACTCTTGGTACAGCTATAGAGAGTATAGTTGTCAACGATAACAATTAAAGCCAATATCCGGTCTGTAGGAGTCTAACTGCATCCGGTGCTACCAACTATTTTGATAATGTTTTTTTCTGATTTATCAGTTTTTTTAGAATGCCAACTACAAAACTCATTGTAACTTCGTTGGTTTATGTACAAATATGGATGAAAAAGGTGCTATATGAATCGAAATGATCATTCCAGTCCAGATTAGGTCATGGGCTTAACCAGCCCCCCCTCTTCCCCTGGACCTGGTATTAAGAAGCCGGATCCCTCCCATGTGATAGATATTTTATAGATATACTTAATGATATTTTATATTTTTGACATCCTATAAAACTTTAATTATAAAATCATACTATTTACCGGGCCCCTTGGACCTTGAGATATTTATAAAGATAACTTAATAAATACTAACATAAAAACTACGAACTGGGATACAAAAAATAAAATTTTAACATAGAAATAAACTATTTTGTATAGCCAATGCAATATGTCACACTTAAGGGCAATAGGTGCAAGTGATATCTATATGTAGCCATTCAAATCATATTTATAGACGATAGAAAAGAAAAATGAATAAATTAAAATAAATATATCACAAATGGTAAAAATTCTGCAAATTATTTGGTACACTGTGACTTATTACGTCAGAATAATTATATGACCAAACAAATTGGAAAATTAATTATTGATTTTTTTTTTCTAGCCTAATGATTCAAAAACACTTTATATTTTTCCTTTATCTTCATAAATGGCAGACGGGCGGGCTATTTTTAATTCGATTTTTAGATTTAACCTATTTTAAAACCTAAAACCTCAAATTTTAAAGGGGGGAGGGCTGATTTTATTTTTTCTTGGTCGATTACAAAGGATCATTATTAAAAATAATAAATGAAATTGAATCCATCAAATAATAGCAGAATTAGTAGAAAATTAATGTTAAGTTAAAAGAAAATAAATCATCTTAAATACATTTATAATAATAAGCAAATTTATACACTCAGAATAGGAATGCTGATCGAAGCTTCCCCTCCCCTCCCCCTTTATGGTGGGCAAAGAAGTACTCCAGAAAATCAGCCGTGTCACTGATATTGAAAGCCAATGGAGGCTGTGTGACGAATACTATAATAGAATACTCTTTGGGAGAGAACTTAAAAGAATGATTCTCTGAGTAGAATTAAAAAAAAAAAAAAATTAAGAAGTAAACAGGATTTGATAATTCAATAAATATCGTTTTAGATTCCGAAGCTCTTTATCCAGAATGATTTTTAGCAAGTAAAGGACACACCTTCAAAGGATATTACACTAACGGATTAATTAAAGGATTTTAGCGAACAAGCTTCTAGAAGCATTTTTTTTCAACGCCTCAATCAGCATTTAATTCGTCACAAAGCAGAGAAAATTTTGAAATATTTAATGTTTAAAAACGTTTATAAATAAAAAGTTACATTCTGCCCAAAGTGAATTTCAAAACTGTTTACTAAATATTTTAAATCAAGAAGGTATATTTTGATTACTGGGGGTCCATCGCACAACTGAAACTAGTCATACTAGCTAATAAGGAAAAAAAAATTGGAAAAGTCAAGAAAACAAATTTAACAAAAAACGTAACTTTTGTGACATAAAAGTGTTTTATATTTTTTAAAAATCGTAATACTCGCCAACCAAGATTTTGCACACTTAAAAACATAAAAATTCGGAATAAAGAGACAATTTATTTGAGAATGACTCCACGCTGCTAAATGGCGACCATATTGTTTTGTAAACTCACAGGTTTCTTCAAGAGATTTTAAAGTATCAAGTGATTATTTGTTTGCTTGCTTGAGTTTGTTTCAATTTAATCATTTTCTTTATATCAAAAATAAAAATGCTGTAAGGAAGGGTGATTCTTATAGTAAAGGTTTCATGAAAACAAGGCTTGTAAAATAATATGAAGTTGTACCATCTTACCACAGGCAGCAAGACACGCTAGTACTGACACTGGGCCACTCATAATCCTGAATTTAGCATGATAATCATTTAGCTTGCTAAATACGCTTGTGCGTACCCCGGTATATTCATATATTCAAACATGTGGACACAACTGTACCCTCCACAACTTACATACATAAACTTTATCTATACGAAAAACTGATAAGAAGATATGACTGAAGGGGGGAAACAGAAAACATTTATATTATATTTATAAGGTTGAAAAAAAAAATACCAAAACACCAAACAATTAAAATTACCCTCACTCTCACAGTTTTTCGGCTTGTATTCTCTGGCCTATAAATTCAACTTCAAATAAGCGACACGTGAAATTAAAAAAAATTGCTCCAAAACATAAATATGTCTGAAAGTACAATAATATTGTGTAACAAGTAGTTAACATACAGCATGAATATATATTATTTTATAACATTTATGACTTAACCTGACCGGCATATTTAAGTATAGCAACTACGGAAATCACATTTTTGTCATGTGACTGAGCATGTCACTACTTCTCTCCTTAGGTATTCCTGCATCTATTATTTTGGTTCTTACCATATTCATGAGAGTTTTATTGATCCTTTCAGCATTACCATTAGATTGAAGAATATATGGCATGGTATTTTCGAGATGAATTCCTTTATCCTGTGAAAACCTTTTGAAGGATTTAGACTTGCACTCCCCTCCATTGTGTAGCAGTATTATTTTTACATTGTAGTTATGCTGCGTTTTTAATATAATTTTGTTCTGCTTCATTACCAGGTTTTAATAATTAAATAATAAGAAAATGTGAATGGTCGCCTAATATTGTGCTTGCCTTTTTGGTATCTCTAGCAACACAGTCAGCTGGGA
This sequence comes from Rhaphigaster nebulosa, assembly GCA_948150685.1. Classification (NCBI taxonomy): domain Eukaryota; kingdom Metazoa; phylum Arthropoda; class Insecta; order Hemiptera; family Pentatomidae; genus Rhaphigaster; species Rhaphigaster nebulosa. The sequence continues at coordinate 155,676,552 of OX411307.1, forward strand.
AGGTTCTACAATAGATATAGGTTAGAATGCTGAGTTGTGCTTATTAAAGTACAAAGATTTAGTTTGAGATACTAAGTTTTTATGATAATATGAAGATTAATCATATAACTTTGGCTCTTAAATTATAAATAATAAAAGGCATAATTAATTTGATCACATCATAGTCAATCCTCAAGCTTCAGAAAGTATTTTCTTTCATCTCCAAAGAGGAACTGGTTACGAAATATAAATGATCAATATATGTTTATTACCAATAACAATTGGATCGAAATGTGCACATTTTGATTTTGAAACAGAGAAGAGGACAATAGAGAAAGGGATATATGTAGGAGGGGACTGGGAAGGTGGTATCAGAGCAGTTTTATCATTATCTTGCTTTCCACATGGCGGTCCAGCGACCTGGAAACTTGGGACAGCTATCTCAGCTCTCCCTTACCTTCACCTGCTCCATCTAACAAAGTGCAATATTCGGTTTTTCGTATTTATTTTACATAATTTTAAATTTTTATAAGACAAAAATAAAAATTATAAAAAAAAAAAAGCTGAAAAAGTTATAGGTAAGGGAGAGCGGGGTTGTTTGGCATAAGGGGTAGATTGGCAAACTTTTATTCTCACCACCAGGGGCTCTACAATGCCACCTCCTCACCATGTGAAGTCCTACTCTATAGGGAGTCATTATAACATTTTCAGTATCATCTGAGCACTTACTAGAGTGGTCAACGAAAGTTTGTTTTTCAGCTTGATAACTAAAATTTTTCTTTTGATGTCAAACAATTCTTCCATTCTATATCACTTATTTTTATCTTTTCCATTATGATTATTGTAGCATAAAACTCCTCGATTTTTGCTTTCCTTGGCAGTCATTTTTTTTAAATTCGGTTCGGGGCTGATTGGCCAACATGTTTGCAATGTGAATATTAATGTGATATTATTTTAAGTAAAAAGACTTCGACCAAAAGGCTGGTGGAAAAAACTCATCAAATTAAAATAAAATATGGGAAAATGGCCTTCCTAAAGCGTACAAAAAAAAATTCCAGAAGTTGAATTCGTTTTATTTTTATAACACTCAATTGTAGTTTCTTTATAGTGTTTTCTAAAACAAATCCTTGTCCGCAGTTGTTATTCAGTCTTTTATAAGAACTTTCCAAACTGTGCGGGGGTTGGTTGGCACAATTTTACTTTTTTACTTTGAGTCAGTATTTCACAAATAAGACATATCGTCCTTTTTATATTAAATCATCATGATCCAAATTTATAACCTTACTTATTCCAGACGGAATGAGTGTGAGGGATGAGCCTTTCTGTTCAGGAAAATGGTACACCACTGCCGCTCTAGGATCTCATGCAAATGAACAATGACAGATGAAATCCCCCGCACAGGAATCATTGTCTCCCTCGCCCTGACTAGATTAAAGGGTATTCCGTCCTCCCACACAATCAGATCATGGACCAACGCCTTCATCCTCCCGCGATTTAGGTTGAAAGCGAACAAAGCCGATGTAAAGCCTATTCGAATATACGGTTTCGAGGTTAAGAGCCCAATATAGCCGGATCGAGAGATTCGAAAAAAAAGTAAATTTGATCAGGGATCAAAGCTTAAAAATAGGAAGCAGGAAGAAAAATGCGAAATTATTGAAAGGAATTCGCCAGTATCTCACGATATGGATTATACTAAAAAAACGCGTTAATTTTCGTGTAACCACGCAATTTTTTTGCCTCAGATTGTTATTTTTCTCTCTCATAAGTTTACTTCAATTCAGTTAAAATAAAACGGGCTTTAACGAGTTTTTTTTTTTAATTCCACATTTAACTTGAGATATTTGATCTCTCGGTACCATGAATGTATCCGATCTCATTTTCTGAGCGTTATCCAGTTAAAAATTTCTTTAGAAGATGATAATTTAATGCAAAAGACTTATAACATTTTAAGAACAGGATGTTTACTGTATTTTATTGATTCTCATAATTTTAATAGCATCTCGGAATTAATAGTAGTTTCAAGAGTTTTGTACATTGAAAGAAGCTCAGTTCTATAGGTGAAGCATAAGCCTTCTGGGTTTCGGTATGTGGATGAATAATTTGTATGGGGAAGGTTTTATAGTTAAGTGGCAAGTCTGTTCGTGTGTAACCAAAGTTGGTCTGGATGATTTCTTCCAGTTGCCGCCAAGTCAGCGTGAAAACAACTACAATTAGATCGGAATGAAAATCATTCTCAGTCCCATGCCACTATAATTTTTAGTTTTGGCTTAGTCATAAAATTTGTTTATTTTTTTTTTCACATTTGTTGATGATATGCATTACATTTAGTTTAATTTGTTAGATTAGAGAAATTAGAGAATGTTTATCTATTTTTAGAAGAATTTTTTCCACTAAAGTGAGACATTTAACTAATTGAATGCGATAAAACAGCCAAATCTCAGTACACATGTCATTATTCTCAGTATCAATCAAAATTTTAAATCCTATATTAGCTTCAAAAGTTATTCTTAGAATCATCCATATGAAGATGAAAAAAAAAATACGGGTGGGGCATACAAAAAACAATAGACAAATTAAACAGATATGGAGCGGGCTTCTTCAGGAGACCCAAGATCTGCAGTCCGTAAAGCCAACGCAGCCTCCTTTCTCCCCAAATAAAATATTATATAAATAAATAAAACACGTATACATCGTAGTAATATTTTATGATATCTATTAGATTCCTTTAAAATTTACGCTACAAGTCACCATAAAAAAAAAAGAAAAAAAAAATCAACCGCTTACCATTAAAAACTATTTGGATTATACAAATTTAATTTGCATAATAAAATATTTTTAATTTTTTTTTTCAGGAGTCTAATAAAATCAAATCTATAAAGAATATAATTTGAAATATTAATAATATATGACCTCAATGCTTTCCGAAACCATTCAATTTGACTGGACAGTAAAATAAAAACAATTAAAAAAAAATAATAATATAAACAGTACAATTCATACGAAGACAGATTTTTCTAGAGGTAAAGTGAAAAGGAATTTTTCCGGACGAAAAATCTCTCAGAGACAGGCCGGAAAGTCGTTCTGCTGTTCTCTGAGCATCCGCTGCTGCCTGAATACTAACTAGTTCGTTTATGTTAAACTTACTTTTTAAGCCAGTTAAAAATGGTGTTTTTTATTTTTTATTCAAACCGTCAATATATCAACTTTTCACAATGTTCTTTTTTTTCAATAATGCAAAGCTTCTATATGCAAAAAATACTTCTACGTATAGAAACATTAAGCACACATTGCAAACCAACACAACTGCAGACGCAACACGGACAAACTAAACCTTGTTAAACTTGTCAAGGGCAATATTGATGACATCAGCATGCTTGGTGAACTTAGTTTCAGAATGGGAAGGGTGAGTAGAAGGCAGGAGGATTTTTATTTTGATATTAATAAATCAGGATGTAGGAGGCCTTTAACTTGAAATTTTAATAATATATGACCTCAATGCTTTCCGAAACCACTCAATTTGACCGGACAGTAAAACAACAACAATTAAAGAAAAAATAATAATATAAACAGGATAATTCATACGAAGACAGGAGCCCTACTCGGTACACTGTTGAACTGTGAAACTCTCTGGATAGCATATTGGATCTCTATCTGATTTTTTCTTTGAACCATATTGGGCATGTTTTAGGAAAGCATTTGTCAGTCATTTAATACATAATATTTAAATATAGTTTGCAATGTTAAATGCACTTATTCATGTAATTATTCTGATTTCAATACAATTATATAAATCAAATAACCAAGTGGCATTTCTGGGAATTGTTTTTTGTATGTTAAAATGTTAAATTTAAGATCATTAAAATGTTTCTTACTTATGTGTATATTTAAATGACTCAGATCTAGTGCTGATTTTTCTTTCCTTTTTGTTTTTCTCTTTTTCTTGCATTTGTTTTTCTTCCATTATTTATTTTGTTTAGCTGTTTTACGTTTCATTGTTTTCTTTCAGTTTTTTTTTATAACTTAAGTTGGTTACAGTTTGTGCATTTCCTTTTTTTTTTTTTTTTATAACTAATTTAATATGTTTGTAATCAGTATTATGTATTATAAAATTATGTATTTATAGTTATTTTGATATATTAAGCACTATTTCGTTTTGTTTTACAACATGTAATTGGTCTTCAGCCTGTTGGTGGATACTGTTATAAATAAATAAAACATTTCCATCTCAGAAATACAGACATATGCGACTGTGATGACTCCACAAACATACCAATACAACGTACTCTACTATAACCTACACCATGACATAAAAAATAATTTAATTCAGAATACAGTGATGCATGAGGACACTTGGCATATCCCCGAAACAATATTCTTTACGATAAACAGGAAGCACTTGCTGAAGTTTGCTACCTCAATCGAACTTGAACAAGACTTCCTGCTGATGAAGAATAGAAGAAAAAAAAATCATGTGAAGGATATAATGACGAACACCAAAGAAGACAACTCTAACATAAACTACGACTCTCACCATCACCATTTCATCGACCTACTATTTTTGTTTTGCTTCTTGTTTTGTTGTTTCATTTTTATTTATTTTTTCAGTTAAGATTTAATTTATTTTAAAAATATTCATTGACTGATGTTCATACCTAAAGATACTATTATTACAGATAATATCGCTCCTTCGCAAGAAGAGTGGTCAAACTCAAAATCGGCAGTTTCTGGAAAAACAACGTTAAAATTTTACGAGGAGAAGAAGATTTGAAAGTCTGATTTTAAATTATTTTTGAAGTATCATGTTTCAAGATATAGATTAAAATATTAAACTAAGATAAGATTTAACCAATGATAAAATTTTTTAGTGATTATAATCAATTCTTTTTGAGTTAGGACGTTTCTACGAAAAGCGCTCTCTATTGATCAGGTTTTTTACAGGTAATCTGAAAATGTGATGTTTAAAGTTACGATATTCTTCTTGCAAAGAAGCGATATGTTAATCTGTATGGAATCTATAAAATTTATTAAATACACGACCCTTTTATGAGGCCACTGTGAAAGGAGGAAAAAACGAAAGAATACATTTAAGGCTGTTTGCGAATAGTGTGCTCTTTCTCACTATCTGGTCAGTCTCTAGAAGTGGAATGTGTTTGTGTCTCTGGTCTGTATTGATACGGACTTGGTTTTTGGATTCTACCAAAGCTTTGAAGTTAGTTATTAAAAAATCTGATTGATACAATGTTATATTTTTAAATAAATAAATGAAGGCTGAAAATATTTCACCACTGGTTCTTATATTTTCTTCTATATATATATATCTTATATATTCTTATACTGGACGTTTCGGCCTTTTAGCTATCCTAAGGCATCTCTGAAAAGGCCCTTATTTACTTTATTTCAAATTTAGCAAACTTTTTTTAGTATATAAAAATATATTTATATATATATATATATATATATATATATATATATATATATATATATATATATATAGAGAGAGAGAGAGAGAGAGAGAGAGATAGATATCTTTATTTGTTTTTGGGTGAGCCCATACCAATGGTTTTGAGTTAATTACATATACATACAATACAATACAAACAATACAAACACATACAAATAAATATAAATACAATGTTCTACTAATGCATGAATAACAAATACGGATGTAAACATATTTGATATAGCAACAAGTATGATAAACGTTCTTAACGAAAATAAAAATAGAACTTAATATATTTGAAGATTAAAAATAAAAAACATTGTTCTTGGAACTTAAAATAAAATAAATCTTTTAAAGTATTCTTTAAGTTATTCTTTTATATTTATTCTTAGCAGAGGTGTACATCGAGCATTGCAACAGAAAATGTTTTAAGTCTTCCGGTTTACGTCGATTACAGTTAAGGCACTCAGCACTACTGTCCTGATAACTATTTTCAAGTCCGTAATATGTTACTTTTATATTGTCCGGCTGACATAGCCTAGTTGACTAACCAGTCTATGCTTTCTTATTGGCGCCTTAATTTTTAAATAATATCCACCCATTGTTATGCTACTAATCTTCCTAAAATTGTGATTAAATTTTGAGTGCAAAATATCTTCAATATCTAGGGAAAGTTTATTATTTTTCAATATTTCAATGGTGTTATTGAATTCCCTTTCAAATAACTCTTTCTTTTTAATATTTAATAGACCAACTGAGTCTATGGCTCTCAATTTATTAAACAATTGCGAGTACCAATTATACTTAACCTTAGTTGTATCATTTAAGGAATGTTTTTAAACATACTTTTGGCAATCGGTTATCTTCCATTAGGTCTACCTTACGGTACCAGTGAATCATTATTTTAAGAATGTTTATCTCAACTGATTCTAGAACCGTTTCTACAAGCACGTAATGGTTCGGAGAGTTACGTGGCCAATGATAAATTGTTTTGAAATAAATTAAAGCAACCCGCTCTAATTTTTGGTAATATAAAGGAGCCCGGACCTCCGCTGAATGTAAGAGAACGGAATTCACCATGGAATTTAACAATTTAAATTTAGTAATAAGAGAGTTTGGCCTTTTAAGAGAGTTCTGACATTTTTTGACAAAGCCATCCGCCGCCTTAGAAAACAAGTCCGATGATGAAAAAATCACTCCTAAATAACTGTATTGTTTAACTATTTCAATTTTGGATTTATTATAGAAGAGAGGTTTAACTTTACTTATATTACCGCCCTTTTTAGAAATCAGGCATTTTGTTTTTTCAACATTAACGTTTAAAGCATTTGATTGGCAGTACTTGTACAAAGAAATCAACCTATAACTTGTACCGACCCAGCCGCTATCAAGCCAGACCAAATCATCCGCATACATCAGTCCAGATATTTCCACGGTGTGGTCAACATTTACCCCATTACAACCGTCACTTTTAAAATGAGACATTAAATCTGAAATGAATAATGAGAATATTAAAGGACTAAGGGAATTTCCTTGTAATACTCCTTTGGTGATTTTCACTGATTCAGCTGTAAATTCATAATTCAAAACCAAGGTAGCTTGTTTGTATAGTTCTAATAATATATTTATTATCTTGGAACTCAATCCGAGATTATGCAGTTTTGGCTACATGTTTGTATAATCCAGCGAATCAAATACCCGCTTAAAGTCTACAAATGTCGCGACAACAGTGTTGCCTTTGCAGCCGGTTGAGATATTTATTACCGCATTTAAGCAATTCAAAAACAATAATTGTCACTGTTAAGCGTTCTAACTAAATAAGCCTTTGAAAATAACTTTGAACCAGCTAAATCACTGTTCAACACGGAGCGCACAGAAATCGTGACCTGTTCAGTCCACAGTTCAAACTCAATTCCATATATATATATATAAATATATATAAAGGGGTCCCGAAATTCGCTTTGCCTAAGGGCCTCTGCTTGGCTTAATCCGGCCCTGAAAGCAAGGAAGAGATATGTATGACATTAAAATCTCTTCTAAAGAAAATTCACATCATTAGCATTGTAAGTATTAACAAGGGAGGTTCGTATGGGGATAGGATTTTTAAAAGGGGTACTTAAAAGGTCTCATGTCCCCTAAAATAAGGTAATAAATAAAAATACCTTGCAGATATTTCAGACCAAGTTTGCAGTGTTGGGTATGAAAACATCGCGAATTATTTCATTTCTGAGGCACTAAGGATTGTTAAGGATTTCTCGGATTAAAAGCGAGAGAATTGTTTTGTTCCAGCAGCATAGTTTCTCTCGTCCAAACAGTTGAAAATATTTGTGTAGTCAATTCTCAATTAAATAAAATAAATTACCAGATTTCCGTCGTTTTAGTCCAGCATAAGTTTCCTGGGTCTGAATGTAATGAATTAAATGCTCAATAGATGGGTTTCTGATATCAAGATATTTCCAACAAAAACAAATGGTTATCAAGTTGTTCGATTAGAAAATCATTCATTCACATATTACGCTAGTGACTGAAAGAATGAGTTGAAGAAGAATTAAGTAAAGCTGGAGATTGAAGAGAATCGATGGGGAAGCTTTGAGTGAAGGCAATTCTCCCAGCTCCCTTCACCCAGGACACAACCGCTATCAATTACTAAACATATTATCTTTAGAAATATATATAAAATTACGAATAATTTAATTAAATTTATAATCAGAAAAATAATTTAAACATATATTTAGAAAAATATTCTAAGTACACATAAAATAAAATCTGGTGCGCACATCACACAACTTTCTCTTCCAATCTACTTTAAATAAACCTATTTAGTTTCCATGGTAATTCCATGTAGCTTTCATTAAATAATATAGCAATAGAAATTATTATCTAGAACAATCACTTAAGTTTATGTGTTTTTCATCACTCTCTATGAACTTCTACGGCTTCTTCTTCTGTATATTAGATTTTTCTAAAATCTTTAGCTTTTTAACGGTATATTATACATCTATATTACTACACTTATTTCCGAAGATTTGTTTTAAACCTGAGAAAATATTTTCTTTCTTTTTCTCTTTTAGTTAATTATCGAATTCTTTCATAATTTATATTTATCCATTTTTTATTACTACTAACAATGAGAGACGGTTAATTATTTCAAATAAACAAAATTAAAGGTACTATTGAGGAAGAAATTTGGTATTTAAGCACTGCCAGACTATTTCAATGAGGTTATAACCTAACTGATATTGAAAGGCATTTAATTGTATATTGATATAACGGGCTTCATCAAAATTGTTAGAACCTTTCAGGAAAAAATTGTAAACATGTGTAAAATCGATAATACAATGTGGTATTTCTGGTAGGTCGATTTTGGCTAAAAAGTTGCTTTGATATCACTTCCATATAATTCATTCCACCTTAAATACGCAATTTCAGTTTCGTACAACTTTTCGTTTTTGAGCTTTACTTACCTCATACACACAGGCCATTTTATGAGACTTGGTTATTTGTACTCAGATCATTAATTGGACTTTAAAACGTGAATTTCGTTGAAAAATCGGATTCGAAATTGTTCACAATCGCAATACTTACCCTTACTATATATTTAATATACAAGTAAGTGAAAGTAACAGTGTGTTATTATTAGAAAAAAAATGTGATCTGTCAAATGCTATTATCATGAATAAATGGTTAAAAAAAACGTACAGAATTCATTCTAGCACAACACATTAGGTAGTGTACCAAAGTAGCATGAGGTTATTCAGTAAATTAAATTATGATTGCGATTTCGAAAAATAGTATTAATAATGATCCAATTCAAAGTCTATATAATAAAACCCTTAGGTGCGTCCGACCGTGTCTGTCGTTTAGACTCGCTATACCCTCATAAGCGTTGTGTAATGCGGGTACTGTTTAGCCTTTCCCGTGTCTATTTCTAAGTTATAACAATAGAAAATGTATAAACATTTGATAGTGAATATAGAGGATACGTGTAGACAACTTTATTGTGGGGGCATAAATATAAATTATAAGACTAAAAAATTATCTTTTTTTTATTGTTTCTTAGGTACATATTTATTTTTATTATTTATTACTCTTTATTATTTATTATTTTACATTTATTAATTCAACCACAAATCTTTGTCGACTATATTTTCTATTTATTTTTATATATTATTATTGATTACTGTTTAACATTATTTATCTTTGTTATTTATTACTCTACTTTATCGTCTCTTGCAGTCAAAAATCTTTAACATATTATGTTTATTTTGTATGCAGTGCAATAAAATAAACATAACGAAATCTGACGAAAAATGTACTATAGCGCATGTACTATAACGGTAGCCTAACCTACGGACTGACAGTAACCACACACACTGCTGTCTTTAATAAATCCTTCATTATTTATACAGCCTTATTATAAATTTCCTTATTAATTTCTATGCGTTAACCCTTCTTTACAGGGAGCGGGGTAGCTCAGTGGGTAAGGCACTGCGCTACTAATCTCAAGGTCCCGGGTTCGAGACCGGCTGAGGCAGATAATTATTTATTCTGTATTCAGTCGCGGATCGACCCTGTGGGATTGGGGGACCCTCCTGGGGCTCACCCAGCCTCTATAAAGTGGGTACCCTTAATTGGGGGAAAAACCTGGCGGTTGAGCGTGATCTCGGCCAAATCACCTCCTTACACAACCGTTGGCTTAGAAACAGTACGGTCCTTACCCAAGTACTGAGCCCAAGACCCTTCATGGGTTGTAGTGGTACAGGTTTTTTTTTTTTTTTTTTTTTTTTTTTTTTAACCCTTCTTCTCTGTATAAATTATTTCCTCAATAACTTGATTCAAATAATAAAATAAAAAAATTATTTTTCTCTTTGAAAGACTGGATTTTCTAAATGTTATTGACCAATGCCTGCCCGTTTTTAGTAATAATATTTAGAGAGAGAAACAAAAATGTTCGTTTCAGTTGTCATTAAAGATTTATATTGTTTCCTGCATATTTAATATCAGTTTTCCAAAACAATTTATTCCAATTTCTACAATTACTCGGCATATAGAAATAAAATTTATATTCTCAGTGTCGATTATACAAACAATAATCATTTTTCTTGCTTATGGCTGTAAAATAATTTAGGTTCAACAATTTCCTTCTATCTCCAACAGATTCGTCACTACGCCACCCATATCTGACGGAGGACTCGCAAGAGTATACCAATCAATTGTTTTCATTTTCGTTCTTTATGGTTAAGGTAAATAGGATTTTACAAGTAATTTATAATAAGGTCTATTATATTTAATGTTTTTCCCACTAGAAGTCACATGGCATGCTAGACAAAATAACGGAAAGAAGACAATACACCCCATGAAGTAAAAAAGCAAGAACAACGGAAAATTTATGAAAATCCTATTCACTATTTTTCACAGTGGGACGAAAGCATCATTTTGCGGACAAAAGTCCGTAAATGACAAATGATATGAGATAAGTAACAATTGGTTATTGATGTTGGTTTGGCTAATCATTCTCGGTAATTTGAGGGCTTAAGTTAAACCAAAAAAAAAAAAATTAATATGTCGTAATTTTCATTTAAATTCAAACAAATTATTGTTGGATACCTTAAGTGTGTTTTAATTAAAGTTATGAACGTTTTTTACGAAACTATTCCTGATTTTACACAAAAAGTTTAAATCATTATATGATTAAAACTATAATTACATTTTTTTTTAAATAGCTATAACACTAGACAGCATGTATAATTACTGCTTCAATATATTTCCTTTGAGAATATTGAATGGAACCAATATGAATTTATTGAACAATACGAGTACATACATAGTATTTTTTTGCCCTGGCTTTGTTATCTGGTACCTTGGTTTCTTCCCCCAAACATTTTTCTCAAATGGGTTACAACTGCACAGTGGTTTACGATTTGAATGGTTTTTATTGTTAGCCCAACAATTTTACTTTTTACTATTTTTTTTTTTTTTTTTTTTTTTTAAAGATGTGATGGTTGTTATCACAACGTGATAATTAAAAAATGAAGTGGAACTACAACGGCTGCCCATTTATCTAGTTTTTTTTCCCTAAACATTTTTCTCAAGGGGTTATTACTGCAAACACAGTGTTTTACGTTTTGAATAGTTTTCATTGTTTGTCCAACAATTTTATTTATTATTTATTTTTTTAAACGGTGAAAGCGGTTATCGAAATAAGGTAATGATAACTACTTTCACCCTTTACACTCACACTGTGATAGTGGTAGTAACCCAATTGAAACAAATGTTTAGGGGAAAAAAAAACCTAAACAGCGCTGAAGATATTTGTCTTATTATAGCCATTATATTGGTTTTCACGCCCTTGTAGAGTCTAAATTTGTATTTAAGCAATTTCAATTAACTAAGTTTCTGAATTCAGTATTTATGCTTTAAAAAATTATTAAAAACATTAAATTTCTTCGGGAAAGAAAAAATATTTTTAGTAATAGAGCTCCAAGCGTAAGGTAAGGTGTTGGTTATGGTAATAGAGTTGCCCTGAAGCAGTAAACTTCTCGCGACATTACCGATTCATGAAAGGGTTGAGGCGGGCCAGATAAACTTGAGCGGAAATCATGCCCAACCCTCAAGTATATAGTGTCCCTAAGTAATAAATTCCATAATCTATATTTGGGGATACTTTATGTGCTCATAAAACGCATTTAATTTGCCCGAAAATTTACGACACAGCCACAAGGACACGCATGAATAAATTACAAACTTTTGAATATAAAGCACATAGATTCACAACAATGTCTCCCTGGTGCATCGATAGTCTACAACTGATTCAACACTAACTTAGAAATCGTTCATTGGTACACACAACGTTCACATGACACTAAAATTATATCTGAATTAATATTTAAGTGAATATTGATTGACTTATTGATGTCTGCCAGATAAAGTAAAGATATGAAACGTGAATTTCTTACAATTTTGGATTTGGTGATTTTACTTGAACTCCAACGATATATATATATATATATATATATATATATATATATATATATATATATATATATATATATATATATATATATATATTAATCAAGTATCCCCTTTTATCTGAGCAGAAACTGATTCTAGACAAATGGTAATGAAGAATCAGTTAATTTTCTCTCATTTCTATAATTCTCTTCTCTGGGCTTACCTGGCTTAACCCGAAATGTCGAGAAATATAAACCAGTAAAACATGTTTATACTTATCATTAAAGAATATTTCTGAATGGCATGATAATGAATATTTTCAATATATGATGGGAACATCGTATGGAAACGATACTAAAATATTTAATAATCTATTCACAAAAAGAGGTTATTATTAGTCTCCAGGTAATTTTTTAAAATATATTTTGTATGGTACTCGAATTGCTCTAAAAAGTATACCTTATTATGATATTAGAAAACCCTAAATCCAATGGTTGGGTCCTAATCATTGGTTTTAGAGCTTTCTAATATCATAAAAAGGTGTGGTTTACATAGTAATTGGGGTACGATACAAAAATGTATTTTAAAAAATGATTTCAAGTTAGGGCCTTTTAGCTTATCACGGAAGAATAGTACAGAAGGTACAATAAGCTATACATTATTGCCTATTTGTTTTATTGTTAATGCGGTATACTATTTTAAATATAGTATAGTAATACAAAATTATGTCACGGTCGAATTTTCGAACAGTTTATTGAAAGACACAGGTTTAAAACTTTGAGCTTTGAGACTACTTACTATAAGAAAAATGTTTTCATTAAATCATTTTCGACTAATCATGACGAATAATCATGATCAAGAATAATGGTCGAAACGCTAGATTCAACCTTTAGGCTTATAGAAAATAATTAATTTTTCTGTATCTTAAATATATATATATATATATATATATATATATATATATATATATATATATATATATATATGAATATAAATATATAAATGAATTTTCCTATTTTACCTTAAGCAAGTCGTATTTCAATTCAATCCCAACTATATCCCCCTAAAACGATGTTTCTGAAAATTCGTAATGTTCTAATAGTTTAAATGCATTATAATCATTTCATATAGCTATGATAATCAATCATGAGCATAGGAACATTGTATATTTCCGGGGAATATTGCAAACTACAAACAGATTTATTAATGAATATCGGTATAAATAAATAAGAAAATCACAACATATAAATGAAATGAGAAAAGAGATATTATACAGTTATGAAAAGAGATTTACGAAGTTGATGGAACATATGAAAATATGTGTAGGTATGTATACGTAAACATGGACATATGTAGATGCCGTTAATCAACAAGTTATATTCTAGCGCACTTACCCGCTTTGCCTGGAGAGCCGCAAATGATGGTGTGTGGAAGGAAGGATGGAGCGTAGCGTAGTGGGGTCTGGAGCTGCTCTCTACCAAACTCTAATTATGTGAAATCTTCTTCCGTTCTCCATTCGCCACTCTCATTTTGAAAAAGTAATTTAAAAAAAAACCAGTTATGATCTGTATAATTTTGACACCAGGATAATCGACTTCTTAATACCTTTCATTTTGGGAAGTAACGCCAGGAGCATTGATCGATTATATGTACATAAAATAATCTATATGATCCAGTCCCCTTTAATTTGGCTGACGGGAAAGCTTAATGTATTCTAAATATTTTGGGTGGACGATTCGGAATCATAAAAATCTATCGAGTGTTTGGTCGGGAGAGGAGGGTAGGGTGCGGTCAAGGAAGAAAACAGTAAGTGTAAACTTATTTTTAATATGTTCCGATGTTCATTAAGCCTATGTAAAACAAGATAGAGCCATGAAAGTATAAAAGAAACAAAGATAAGTATAGCTATAGTAGGTTAAAAAAAAATATAGATATCACAGTTATTTCATAGGAATTCTATAGAAATGTAACATCGCTCCGAACTGATATTTAGATACTGTAACAATTTAGATTAAAAAACTTTTTGATTTGGCATATTCCGATGTCGAGGAATTTCTTGTCTGAGAATAGGAAATGCATTCCTCATCAACCTCCATCTAAAATATGCAACTGTCTGAACGTATAACCCTTCATTTTAGGTGAGCTGCTGTATAGAAAAGATTTTTAAAGGCTAGGCAGCTCCCGTTCTCCTGCATACCGCAAGATGATGCCTAATCACCAATCAGTCATAAGCTGATTATTCTTTTTTATCACGAGTTCTATTGGGCGCGTTTGTGTCGCAGCGATAGTACATAGGAAAACCAAACATTGGAATAAAGTGGGAGTGTTTATTTTGGGACTGTGATAGTCGATATAAGAATCTTCATTACACATCAACTGTAAACGCACCCTTAGGTAACAAGCTTGGGGTAATATTTTACCCTCAAACCTGTTCAGATTTGATCATTTCTCCACGACTTATTCGGAATATTAACCAACATAAATAGGTTTGCTTCCACAAATTTCTCCCTGAATTCACTTGATATTTCATCCAATTCTGTCCCATCCAGTGCATTCCTACTTCATTCCGATTCACCTTTTCATTGAATTTCGCCCGAATTCCACGCGGTTTCCGTCTTGTATGAGCAACAGCCTAAGTATTGTTAGTTTCACTGGTATGGGTGAGAGGGGTCCTGAACCCCGCTAAATCAATCATCAACCCCAAACGAAAACCAATTATATTTGTTTGCTATATGCACGCCAATACGCATTTTGTTGTTGAAAAGAGGTAATGTAGAGTTGACCCAACTAGCTGTTCGTTACCCAGATGTTTCAATATTTTATTCTGCTAAAAACTGGAATTGGCATACAAGGGGATTTCCTATTGAATATAAACTTAAAAAAAATCAAATGACAAATATATATTTTAGGGCAAACTTAATGACATACATAAATTGTTTTCTACTATTAATTATTTAACACATAAAGCAAAACATCCCATAAATATTTTAACCTATTATTCTATTCTTTTTTAAAATTAGTAATAAATTCGATTTTTTATTTTTTTAAAATAACTTAGCTTAAACCTGGTGACAAATATATTATATTATTAGCACTAGCGGATTCAAGGGGCTTTGTAGCTGAAGACCACCCAAAACAAAAACATTTTTTTTTTTAGATTGCACCATTTTTTGGTGCACTATGAATGGTCTGAGACAAGTAATGAAAAAATAGAATATGTAATATTTTTAAATCATAGCGCTCAATAAAAATAGCTTTGTCGATGTAGGCCTACAATTGAATCTTGTTTCTCGTGTTCAAGTTAACTATTTGCGATAATTTTGCATCAAATGTACGTATGCATGTATCAAATGTATCGTATCCGCTTTTCTCATACGTCGACACCTCGCACGGTTAAGGGCGTTGAGGAGTAGAGTTGAAACGGAAATGGTAGCATAACTGCAAGATACTATCATCATACAAGCTAACAATCTGTCAGCTGAGCCGAGTCCCCATGATTTTCGTCTTCATACGTTTTTCGAAAATATAAAAATTTTCTCCCTAAAATCATTATTGTATCTGTACTTACCGTTATTAAAAAAAAAACAAAAAAAAAACATCAACTTCAAAACTGAATTTCAAATGATTCAAGTTCACTGCTTCGAATAGTGTAAAAACGCAGTTTTGATCAGCGACCTTCAGCAATTTTCAAGGGGAGGTCGTCCCTGTTGCTATGAGGTATCTCCATCCCCAGAAGCCCTTTGTTAGCCTTTCCCCCCAGAAACTAAATCCTGGATCCGCTACTGACTATGAGTAAATCATCACTCAGTGCACAAAAAGAGTACTACGTGCGGTTAATGGAATACCACTTATTCATAAGCGATAGGAGTCTTAATTCTCCGTGAATTAAGTTGGAATTACCTTCCAGGAAGAATATCAGGTACAGATATTTTTTTAAAATATTAATCCTGTATACAAAGTTAAACTACGTTTCAAGTATCGATAAGATTAAATTAGTATTAAATAATATATGTTTCTTTTTCTTTTTTTTTTTTGAACGAAATATGATGGATATTTGCTGGGATGGTCTTCCAAAATTTGTCACACACACACGTTATATATATATATATATAAATATATATATATATATATATATATATATATATATATATATATATATATATATATATATATATATATGTATGTATGTATGTGTGTGTGTGTGTGTGTGTGTGTGTGTGTGTTATAATTGTGTTAGGATATGTATAGTAGGATTTTGTTTAATATGATTAAACTTTATTAGAAACTGTCTAATTTAATCTCAAAGCTACTATTATTGTAAAAAATCATATTAATAAAATTATTTTCTATCTACCTTGTAACTTAGCTAATAGACTACCTGGCAAAAGAATAAACATCACAAAAACTATGTCTGTTTAAATTTGGATAAAATAAAGACATTATACATTTACTGTTTTTTTTTTTAATATATCGACCAGGAAGCAGACGTAATATTTAGCCTGCTTAGCTTTATGCTAATTCAGAAGGAAACTACTAGTCACTTCCTCTCATTTGAAATTTTCACTAAAGAAAATTAAGTTTCCATTTTAATTTGTTTGAGCACTTGCGGTGAGCAGTTGAGGTAATTGCTCTGGTCTTGGTGGTTGGCGAGCTAGGTTGCCGGCTTCCCCATTACCATCATCTAATAACATAGCGTCGTTTAGTTAATTAAAAACTACCTAATGTGCATTATGGGTGGCACCATTAACACTGCCATACTATAAATTGTTTTAAATATATCTTTGTGTACCTATAATTATTATTTAATGAGTTAATTTCATGAAGAACTTTGAACGCCTTCCCTTCCATAAAAGTATGTTCGAACTTTAAGTGCAGGGTGTTCAATATAAATCGGCTCAATCGCTTCTCACGGCCATAAGGATGTCCGAAAGAAATGCCAGAAGAAAAAGTCGTGGATCTACTCATGGGCGCCCATACAAAATTTTCCAGGGGGAACCAAACTACCGGGGGTCTTGGGAGTATCACAGCGGGGGCCTACTAAGGCCTAATTTCGGAAAATTAGGAGAAAAAAAAACTGAACAAAATTGTTCTTCATATTCCAACCTTGTTCCTGAATAATAATCCCATAAAGTCCCATGCAACCATAAAACATCTTGGAATCACCTTTGACCAAACTCTTTTCTGGAAAAAAAAACATGTTTCCGATATGTCTCTTTAAAGCCTTTAAACCTTTTCCACTTTAAAGCGACTAAATTACCTCCGTCACGTATTTCCATTTAAAACCCATTGACTCCTAGTTACCCCCTTAATATTCCTCCGCTTTGATTACTATTGTGCGGTGTACGGGCGCGTCTCTGGGGACCTCAAGGCAAAAATAAAACTTTTGATAAATTGCTTTGTACGATTCATCTTCGGGATCCCGAGGGACGCCTCTGTCTCCCGATATTACAAAGAGTTGAAGTGGCTTTACCTTTTCTACCGTCGTAAGTATATCCTTGCATCTTTCCTCTACCAAGTTATCCAATCCCGCCCTCCATCATACATCTTCGACCTCCTTCAATTCAAATCCTCTGTTCATTCTCGTCATATCGGTTCTCGGTCTTCAGATTTATATGCAGCGGCCCACCGATCCGTAGCTTTCGGCAGATCTTTTCTTATCCGATCCGCATCCTTATGGAATTCCATTCCTTCTTCCATCCTCCGCTGCTGTACTCTTCCCACCTTCCAATCACGCTTACCTTCCAATCCCTTCATTTCCATCAAATTCCAAAAGAATTGTAAATAGAGTTTCTTTTATTTCAATGAACATTTGTAAATATATGCTAATAGATTTTGTACCTTTTTTTTTTATTCTTACTTAATTTCTAATTTTTGATTTATCTTATTAATATCAGAAGCTCGCGTGTTTTTCATTTTAAGACGTAAACAATTAGATCATCAATACCTATTTGTTATGCTAGAAGTTACTGCATTATGCATTGTTATAATTTTCATTTGTATTTATTTATTGAATTTTATTATTTTTATTATCTGTTAACGTAAACGTTCCTATTTCATCTACTCTAGTAGAATTTGGTAAAATCTAGTCCGCACTTACCTCGCATTACCTTACCATTTTAACAATTAAATGAGGTTAATAAAAGATAAATATTATAATTATTGCTATCAGATGATTCGTTTCGATTAATTTTAGAAATAATAATATTATTCAATAATTAATGCAAAAAAAATTTCATCCATTAATCAAATACAAATGGTCACTCTCTAAATAACACATGACTATCATTTTTGAACGCTATAATAAAAAAAAAATTTAAATGAACAATAAGAAATTAAGCACCAGAAAGGAAGAAACGAATTCTCATCGCACAACTTCGTTAAAGTGGTGTGTGCAATTTAGAGAACGCAGCTAAAGTGAAATAAAAACATTAAATAAATTGCATTCTTGTAGAAGTCGCGAAAAGATAACACCAACATATATCATGGATTTCTTTGAATTTACCAAAAATTCGATCAGAATGGGACACACTGTCAACCAAGTTTTTTTTAAACATTATGAAAATTGATGAAAGAAGATTTTTTTCTTTCAAATAATTGTTTGTTTTTTTGCCGACCAGTAACTTTTTTAATGAGCATGTTTAAGGAAGGAAGGTAATTAATCCTCGGTCAACGGGTCAGGTGTAGAACCAGCTGACATAGGCTTGTGATGTAATAAATACCGTGACTCAGACGCAGTAAAGAATCATAGCGCCAGATAATAACAATAACAACGATAATTCAATAATTATTTTATCCGAATATATTTCATGAGGTTTTTAGAATCATTTCTCGAACTGGCATAAATTTATGCAATAATGATATTTAGTTCTCTGATTGATAAAATAATATCAGTTATAGAACTAATGAAAAAAATAATTATTACTTACGCGGCTTGGCGTCTATTCCGTTCCTGAGGAATTAAAAACGGCTGATTACTAATATGTGAATAATTATGATATAATGAGGGTGCTGAGTCCTGCATATTCGGGTACAATTTTGAAAAAAAATTCTAGCCAAAGCTGTTACAATACTACGTACATCGTACAATACCGTTGTGTACGATCAGGTGTGTACGTAGAATTTTATTTTGGAGGAGGAGTTACATTTTTTTTCGAGAGGGGACTTGATAAGAATGCAAATAATCATCTAAATGTCTATAATCACCAAATTTGGCGTAAGTTTTGAGGATAATAATGAAAATTGGCTCAAAAACTATTGTTAAAGTAACCAAAAATATTACTAAAAATACAAATCTTATGTTGGTGGGTATGTAAATTATATTTTTTTCTTTCATTTCGGGGGGGAGGGGATATATCCCCTTGATCTCCTCCCTTCCATACGCCACTGTGTACGATGTTTTAGTATCACAAAGAAATTCCGAAATACTTGTATACAATATATAATGGAAATCTTATCGGCTGATATGACATACGAATATATATTATTAATGAGAGAAAAAACAAAAAAAGAGACAAAAATTGTTGCTTCACTAGGTACTCACTGACCAGTCAGCGTTTCGCCAATTCAGATATCATGACGACAGAAAAATATAAGATCACACAAATGCAGACCAGAGGCAGTACATCTAACATCAAGAGTCTAAAAAAGACGCGATATCCTCAGGGAACCAAACATCTACCACAACAACTTCTATTCCATTGGCAAACATGTGCTGAGGTCACGATAATGAAAACGTAACATGATATCGTGAAATTTATACGAAGTGAATTTTGCTCCCGACAGCACCACAACACCCGGAATTCGCATAAGAATTTCAACAAGTTTCTTGTAAAGGGATATATTATAACGAGCTAAAACTCTGCTCCTGAAAGGTTGAAAATTCGCGTCCCATTATGGAAAATATAACATGCTGAATTCTACCTCAAAAGTACTCAAAACACCAACATTTTAGTATTTTAATATTTTAGTAAATTTTATTAGAGATAAATATTCTGCTCTAGAAATCTTCACATTACGCCAATCTTCTTCCGTTTTTCATCAGTTTTCTTGGAAAGAGCGAAATTATAACCAGCCTAATTCTGCTCCAGATATCCTCCAAATACAAATTCACGTCCGATTTTAAATTTTATTCTTGAAACCGGCGAAATTATAATGAGTGAAATTCTGCTCTGAAAATCCGCAAGGCTGAAATTTGCGTTCGATACTCGAAAAATGGCTTGAATTAACGGGAAATTACGTAATATAGCCTATAGTTCAGTCAGCTGTATTTCTCTAGTGCCTCCCCCTAAAGAAATTCTTGCGAGGGCCTTTGCATGAATCCAAGATAGTTCAACATCTACTCTTTTTCCTGCAAGGGTTAATATAGAACACATACTAACGCTTAATTTCCAAGCTATGCTGCTCAACAACATTGGGTTGCTACATAAACAGCATACATATTAATCTATGAGATGAGATGTATATAAATACTTTTTTTCCTTCTTAATTCAACTAATTTCTTTCCTTTTTAATTCAACATGCATTATTATCATTATCACTAAATTATATTATCTTCTCTGTTTTGTTTTTTTAACCTTTCTATTTTTCTTTATATTATTTTTCTCTTTACTCATCAACCCTTCATAATTTCATTATATAATAAAATTAAATGTGTAATCGAAAATTCAAAACAAGCAAAGGTAAAATTTTAGAAATTTGCCCACGCTTTAGGACCTAAACATGTACTATTGATATTTTAATTGAACAATAAAAAAAAAAATTTTAAATATTAAATATTAAGTAATTCGATAGATAATTATTGTGCTCAAGCAAAAACAAAAAAAAATATATTAATTTACTAAGTTACCATTCTAGTGACGTTGCATAATGCCCAGGGAGACTGGAATTATATTTTCAGCCAACATCGTAACAACCCTGATGCCATTACCCAGACCTTAAAATAAATAAGTATTATTCAAAAATAGTTTATTTGCAAAGAAAAATGGAATAATTCTAATCTTCACGTGCACTAGAATGCCTGTGTTCTCCAAATGGGAAGCTAGTTCCGCTTCTGAACCATGACATCCTAATAGTTTAGCCTGCTTTTCGTAATAGATTTCCGAGTAATTAATTTTTAGTTATTGTTTTTATTGGTGGGTCAAATAGAGTAGAGGCGTTGCGGTCAATATATTCTGCATACAAAGTGGGCGGCCCAGAGGTCACATACATCATTTGACCACAAACAGTGCTTCATTGAATACATTTTCCCTCACCCTTGGTAATCTGTTGTAAGCATGCGATATCATTTTATTTTACAAATGTTTCATAGATTTCCTGTCAATTCCAGTGAATTTACAAACAGGAACCCCAAATATCAGCAGAGCTCTAGAATGATTTTGAGATATATTATCGGACACCTCACACCCCAGAAGCTGCTGGTAACGAACCGGGCAATTTATCATGACTAATGGCTTTGTCCGTCTGTGCAAGATATTGAAATAAGTGAAGATAAATGAAAAATCAAGAAAAAGGGAATACATTGGCAACTAGCTTTTGGATGTGAAAGGGTATTTCGTCATTTATTAACCTAAAATTAGATTCAGCTTTTCGTCTAACCTGTTTTTTGAGATATCAACTTATATATTCTGGTAATAATAAATATATTAATGCACATCTCTTCTCCCTCTTCGTTCACAACCTTTTCGAGAATTAAGTAGATAGAATAATCATTCATGGAAAAAGGATTAATATTTTGATTTATGCAGACGACATATTACTAATTTCTGAAAGTCTAACTACTATATATACTATATATTACTAATAATGATGAGCTAGAAAATCATTGCAAAGATTGGAATTGCAACCCGAATGTAAATAATCAAAAGTAAAGATATGCAAGAAGAGACACATAAAATGTGATGAAAAACATAAATGAGTGCAATGAAAGAAAATTTTGAGATTACACCTATAAATATCTAATGTGAATATATATGTCTCAAATCCGTGATGAAATGAAATGAAAAATGGTTTTATTCTGGGACAAACGTCCCCTCAGAATAGGGGACTCGGGATTTTGAACATTTGAACATAATACCAATACCTTTGCACTTCCATCAATGGTCGAAAAATTACTAATCTCTTGACGACTTGCAATTTTAATTATTAAAAAATAATATTACACTTACTTTAATTTTTTCCCCAGATCCGTGACGCCCTCCTCCCCCCTTCCAATTATCCACACGACGGACCTAAGGGCACTTATCAATAAACTGTTAGTAATAATTGTTGCTGATATAAACATATATTGTTTACATCGATACGGTTTGATTACTGATCAGGTGAAGGAATAAGTAGATATAATAGAAAGTAATAGAATATAAAAAGAACTTTATTCTGGGACTGGGCCCCTTAAGAATAACACAATTTAGCAAATAAAACAGAAAAAATATCTCATAAATATGCAATAGAGTATTATTATCTGAAAGTGGCTTGTGAAGGAACTATAAAGAACCCATTGGCAGCATTACAATAATAATTCTTCGTCTGGAGGTCTCGTGGCTATCTTCTTTACTGACACTTTGTAGGATTATTGGGATGACAGGTTACAAACTAGTGGATTTGTGGTATGGAGTTTAGAATTAAATAAGGTATATCTATTTTTGGCCTAATCTGAAACATGTAGAATATTACGATCTTTATGGATAATTTTATTTGTGACATAATAAAGGGCAAAAAAGGATTTTGGCTGGTAGGGATTGGATTTCAGAAGAATTCGGCGGTTTCGTTGAGCTTCAAAGATTGACTCCGTATATCCAAATTGGCCTGCTACTGGTAACATATACGAACTATCTGTAATAAATTGAAATTTTAGAGTGTTAATCAAGTTGGATTTCCAGCAGCAGTTTCTTGTCTTTTCAATCATGTATGATGATCATTCCATTTTAAGGCGCTTGTCATGATGAAGTCCTTGTTAGCGAATCTATTCAACAGGGATAAGTGTAGGAAAGGACGTCGTGGGTTTGCAATGAAGGGTGAAAGTGATTTGATGGGGTTTATAGTAGCCCTCCAGTTTTGACAGTGTTCTTCAATGCATATGATATGTGACTGCAGAGTTTAGGACGCAACAGATGGGTCATAATTCACAAATAACACTCATGTGTCATTAGCGTATGTGGTGAGGACAGTAAGAATGGATTTGGATGGCAGCTGTATAAACCGTGTAGAGAAAAGGACCAATGATACTATCTTGAGGGTCAGCGGTAAACTAAGAAAAGATGGATGAATTGGCAAAATTATGATTTACTTTGAAAGCCAAATTTAAAATGTTTGCAAAAATTACATAAATATCATTTGGTATAAGTAATAATGAATCAGAATATTTTTATTACTGTTCTATATTATTTATTTTGTTTTCTTTAAAAAATAACGTAGGAAAGTTTAATGGAAAAGGATAGAACAATTAAGATGATTCCATATGGATACTCAGAGATATTATTAATAGTTCGGATGAAATTCTGGTATATTATATTCTATAATCTATGTTATATCTGGTGTAAATATAGTATATGTATTGGAAATCTCGGCAGATTGAATTTCGTCCACTGGCTTGTTAATGTTCTATGTTATTTCATTTTGTACACATTAAGAATTGTATTAAATAACTGTGTTTTTTTATCTATCTATCTATCAAAACAGGTCATTGTTCTAATCATATATTACATGTGTTTAATTGTTATGACTGTTTGGCGATGCTGAAACTTCGGTGCAGATTCCTTTGCCATTAGATAACCGTCGATAAGGTGGCAGTGTCCTAGTCGGAGTCAAGTAATAACCACTTGCTCTCTTCTTGATTGTCTAGAGCATCAAGTCCACTTCCTCACAGTTGGTTAAACCAATTGTAGTTTATTCGAAGTCTTTTCCTTCCACTAACTTTGCCATTTTTTCCGTTTGATTTCTTCGAGAGGATGAAAATTTTCAGCGTTAGAGAGGTACGAACTTTCGGCATTGTTTAGGGAGTGAGCTTCTGTTGCTGCACTATCAGCCTTCTCATTACTTGTTACCCCAACAATGTTTGATATCCATATAAAGACAACTGCTCTGCTTGAAGTTTTTAGAGAGTGCAGAAGATGGTATATTTCTTTGATGAGTGGTTTTTCTGTGTTTGAAATTCCTAACTGCACTGCTTTTAGGATTGTTGTCAACTCAGCTGTAAATATGGAACACAGGCTATTTACTTTAATTTTTTCTGAAATATTGTTCTGGATTATTGCACAAGATGTTGAATTTGGTGTTTTGGACCAATCGGTGAAGATAATAAGATTGATTTAATGAAGCAGCAAAATTGTTTTATTTAATGACTTGAAGTGCATTTGGGGTATTCTTTTCTGGTCAATTTAATTAAATCCATATAAAAATGGGGAAGGGATAAAGCCATAGATAAGTTGTTGTCGCTTATCAATATTTGGTTATTTTTAATTTCACATAGAATTCTTTGTAGTATGAAGCTAGCAGGAAGCGATGGGTTTTTCGTTCGCTCGCATAATCTTTTATTTTGGGTATTAATACAACATTTTTAAGAGAGATTGGCCGGCTGGGTATATAATTTAACTATAAGTATATTGACTATATAAATTTATAAAATATATAAATCTAATACTATAAGTAGGTATATAAATGTATACACTATAAGTATGTAATATTATGTACTATAATTAGATAATATTATATAATCAGTGATATTCTTTATTAATTGGATGAAATTCGAGTATTATATTATATTTTATATTGTCAATTATATGTGGTATTGATATAATATATATTCTACATTTCGACAGACGCACTTATGCCTATTGTCTGATGTGATTTGTTATTTTATTGTAAACGTATTTTCTAATAATTATTTTTTATTGAATTTACAAATAAATTTTGATTGCGTTGGATTTCACTCACAGATTAAAGCTACCAGGGAATTTGAATATGGTCGATTTTGATTCATTTTTTAAAAAGTGATGCCTTTTTGCTCTACAATTCAAAGTACATAAAATTATCGAAATAATGGTAATAGGGCAACAAGTCATCTAGATAAGATGACTTCGAGCATTAATATTAGGCAAGGAGTTTCGTAGGGGACGCAATAACCGAATTCACCCTATTCACGAAATATTAACCCACAACGCGTTTTGTATAATTAGGGTTTACCCACAACGACATTTTAATTTCACCCACGACACAAAACGACCCAGAGGCAGTTAAGGGCAGCCTGTATATACTTAATTACACAAGACACAGGCTCAAGGGGATTAACTAATCCTATATTTTTTTAGAACACGCTTCTCCAAGATGAATAAATTCAAGTGTAAAAATAGTGATTGTTTTACTAATAACTGAATCAAATAATTTTGTATCAAACTAAGTGTAGGTTAGGTTTCTCACTTTCATTATTCATAAATTAATCAACAATTTATTATTATTTCTACACCGTCCCATTTTAATTCAGAATTTACTTTGTTTCATGAGAATCATTGCATTGTAACATATTATATATTGAGTATATATGTATTTCATGATGATCAATTATTAAAAACACATTGTATATATGTTATCACAGGACTAATTCCGATGGAATGGTATGCCTATTAATTGTTCCTCAGGTTGCAAAGAGCAAACTAACTACCTAAAATATCGTGTTCAATTCCCAGGTACCGAACTTTATGATACCCTGTTTTCGTTGACATTTGTGATAATCATTCTCTCGGAGAAATTCTAAATTAAAAAAATAAATCAAACCGTGTGAATTTTAATGACTCATATCATTCTGAATGATTAGATTGCGAACCTTCCGCCGGCATTTACCAAAAATACGTTTAAAGGAAGATGTTGAAGAAGATATCAAGATGAAGAATGAAGGCTGGTGTTGGCCTGATATGAGAGTAGAATGGAAGCAAATACTGTACACGACGGTCGTGAAAGGGAAAAAAAAGAGAAGAATTATCAAAAAAATAAAAGGAAAAAACTATAATTTATCGTGGCAGTGACACCTGGCTCCGCATAAATCCTCACTAATAAAACTGATTAAATCAAAACGTTTACTTCTATCAGAGACGGCGATTTTTAAATATTCTCATTCTTCTTCAGGTTTCTCTCATTTAATTTTCTTTTTTCTGAAACTTATCTCGTTCCATTTTTTCCAGATCGCTGAATAAGCAAAACGTAAAGCAAAGAATGAAATGGGGTATAATACAGCGCATATCTGACACTAAGCGATTTCATAAAATTTTGTATTTGATTTTACAATAGCATCATTGATTTTTATGTTTCGAAAATAGATTAATCTTCCTTTTTTTCCATTTTAACATTCTTATCTTATTTAATTTTAAAAATATTTCATGATATTGTTAATTTAGACCAAAAATATAAGAAAAAACAACATAAAAAAAAACCAGTTTATTTTATTGATCCATCTCTTTTGATTCCAGGAATGAATCCAAGAAAAATGAGTAATGTTATTGTAAAAAAAAAAAATTAAATATTGTAAATTTTTATAAAAATAATGTAAGTATAAGTATAAATAAGTAGAATCGTATACTGCCTTATTGGTAAGTATATTTAAATAAACAATTTAAAGTTATTATGCTAACTGCAACTAGCATATAATTAAAAAATGTTCATAACAATTTTTAATTTTTAGAATAACAAATAATAACGGTCAAAACGTTAGTCAATAAATTTATGTAAAATTCTACATATTTTATTGAATCTGGAAACATTCAGGCACATCGAAAAATATTTATTTATCTAAAATATATATATATATATATATATATATATATATATATATATATATATATATATATATATATATATAGATATATATATATATAGATATATCATATAATTTAGAAACCTAAATATTGGCATATCTTTCATTAGCAACATTTGAGGATATTTAATCAATCTGTTATTTACGTTATATTGTAAATAACCATCTTCCTCCTAAATTAATTTTCCTTTTATTCCTTCTCACTCACATTTTTCTCGACGTTTCGGGGTATTTTCCCCATCATCATGGCATATCAATAGCATTGTTATTATTCCTTGATTCCATTTTCATCTATGTATATTAATATTTTTTCTGTTTTTTTAATTTAAAAAACAGACAAAATATTAATATACATGGATAAAAATGAATTCAAGGAATAATAAGAATAATACTAATGTGAGATGTCATGATGATGGTGAAAAATGCCCCGAAACGTCGAGAAGAATGTTATGTAAGGAAGCAATAAAAGGAATATTAATATAGAAAGAAGATGTTTACCCACAATAAACATATTAATATGATTATATACATAACGTCCAACATATAATAAAAACAAAAATTAATTGAATTAATCAATTTGGTTTATTACCATGTGGCATTACAAAACCAGAACGAAAGCATAAACGGAAATGAAATAGTATTACAGATCCATTACTGACTTTAAGACTAATAGGTGTTTTCACCAAGTTAAATCTAATTGCAACTACCCTGAAAGGCAGAGAAAGGTTATAAACGTTTTCTCTATTTGCATATTTAATAAAATATTAATTTTTCCCTGGAAAATACTGCAAGATAATGTGAGGGTTTAATTTTCCCAACCATCATTCTTAGGCTGCCAAAAACAGTCGAGTCGCCGACCTTGAATCTACCAAGTTCCTTTGCAGCTCATTTAGCCTTCTATATCAACTTACAAGAACTTTTTCAATAAGACCTAACTCTATGAAAAGTCAATATCGTTTTTCTCCTTTTCCTCCATAGACAAAACCTTTTGGTCAGATGAGCTGATACAATATTGACAAAAGAGCCAATAAAGAATTTCTTATTGTGCCGAAAAATAATGGGCGTCGCAGATATTGAGGAGGGAACTTCGTTGCTAAGTTTAAGTTTTTTTCAGATTCACCAATAAATAAATGGAACATGAAGAGAGCAATGATAATAGATTTTGGTACGTCGGCTCTATATAATGAGTATTAAAGTGTTCTCAGGCTTAAATTCAACTTTAGTCAATTAGTTTTTACTTTGCTATAATTTATAGCGCACTAAGTATCTAAAGCTCCGGAAAAGATTACTGTTGTGTCGAACGAGAATAATTGTTTAGACTTCCTGTTTTGTATTAACAAGCGGTGTTTTTAACAAGAAGACCAATTTCGATCCACCATCTTGTTTTCTGGGGTCTAATTCTTCTGAGAGAACCATGCACAAAGTCAAAACATCTCATTGCTTTGTCAATAAACTTTTTATAGTAAAAATAAAACCAGCTTACACATTAGCCTACTAGATAAAGTCTGAAATGAATCTGAGCTAAAAACCAGTGCTGATATTTGGCCAGCAGTCCGAATTTTAATGACAAAAAAAGTAAAATATCCCTTCGACCAGTATTATCTCAACCCTGGGGTAATGGCAGTCGATGGTGTCATTGATTATTTACTGACTATACAACAAGGAATATGGGGATCGGTTGACCATGTATAACTGAAAAACTGTTATTTTTGATTATGTAATGTAAGTCTTAGGAAAATTAGACAAAATAGACACTTATCTGGTCCCTTTCCGTGAACCTATACATTCAGCCTAAGCTAGCCATTTTATACTTTTATATAATTTTATACTTTTCTATACTTTAAGTCCTTAGTAAACAACTATGTGATACAAAAGTAGAGCTTAGCTTGATAATCTGCAATGATTAGTGTGCCAGCAGAAGAAGTAATACAGGCAATTAATTCTGATCTGTACTAGGACTTTGCTTACTATAAGCAACGGTAAAATAATCTATCTCGTTGTAGTTTAAGAGAGAGGCGTTGCAAGCTGCGTTAACAATTTTACGAGAAATTATAGTTACCACGATTACCCCTTGACTTCCGTTGCCCCAGTCTTCCCTAACCTTTGCGCGCGAAATAATTGTTTCAACAAGACGCGACTGAAATTCCAAAAAGGAGGGATCGATAATTTCTACCAGCAATGATAGATTTATTTTAATGCATCTTTTTAAATGGAGTGAAATGTCAATGCTTTGGTGTATAACCAATAAAAGATTAATAGCTTTAATCTAAGTTTAATTACTAATCAAAATATGCTTCTTGGCTTCAATGCAGCTTCCAATAAAGAATGTTTTCAATTCCCTCTTCATAGAAGCTCGAAAAATGAAAAGAAAGAAATTTTTGGAAGGCATTATGTATCGTATCTCCTGTTTTAAACACTTGTTTTTTTTTTTTTTGTTTTTTTAGAAAATTGTCCATTGTCTTGAAAAACCTATTACCATCATGAGTTTTAAAATTTTTTTAAGTCACAGTCAATTAATTGGATACCTCTTTGTATTTTGAGATCAACAGTTCCATTTTTTCTATTTTTTCCAGCAATAATTCTTTTTCTCGGATGTATAGGACAATATTTACCTTTTTTCCATGGTCCATTTTTTATCAATTTAGCATTTTTATAAATTTGTATCTGACTTTTTTTTTGTTTTACCCAGAGGTTTGGATATCAATGTCCAAGACCAATTGTAAGAGAAGTAATATGCTTTCAAAAGAACTCTTAGTCCACTTTCATTCGGAGGGAAACGCATGATGTAAACACTATTCTCCAATAAAGTTAGGCAAATGTTACTTAGTTTCCGATGCATCCGAGGTTCAAAATTACTTTCTAAATATTTTCTACATGTCATATGTTGACAAGCATTATTTAATTTCGCACCCAGAATCATAATTGGGCGCTCACCAAGCTACAATTACTTATCTTTCAAATGAATATACGTAAATGGTATAGGAGAATCGGCTCATGCTCACACTTTGAAATTAAGGTTCTGCACTGATTATAATTAACTAATTTAACAAATTGTTATTGTTTTAAATCATCATCATAGTTAATCCCCTCTATCGTTTTATTCAGTGTGAGGAGGAAGTCTATATAGCCTTTTTTTCACCCTTGCCGGTCCTTCGTAAGAACTTTATTGTAAGAACTTTTATACACAATTTCAATGTTATAAAAGTTCTCGTTAGAACTTTTTAGTGAAATTATAATAAAAGTTCACATTATCAAAGTTCCCAATTAAATGTTGAAAATACTCATGAAATTGTGTCTTGAAAGGATTTCTTATCTTAACATTTTATTTCTTTAAATAAACATTCTGTAGGTGATTTAATTAAAATTAAAGCAATTTTTCTATTGAAATTAAAAATGTAACGTTAAATCAAATAATTAAAAATGTGATTGTTTTTCTACTTGTTCTTACATTTCAAATTTGATTTATACCTATGCTTTGTGAGTTTCTGTGTGCTCTTCTAATTTGGTTCATACTAATTAAAAGATTTTTTTAATGTTTTTTTAACAATACTGCTGTCTCTCGAAGTTTCCCCCTTCCCATCCCCTAAGATCCCCCTCAAGCTTTGCCCCATAAATATGAAAAACTTAAATTTGAGAACTTATATTTAAAATATTCTAGTAGGAACTTTTATAAAAAAACGTTTTGGCAAGAACTTATATCAACAGAACTTTTATCAAAAACTTCTAATAATGAAGTTTTCAAGGAACTTTTTATCAGTTGCACTTTTATGTTAATACTTTAATTGTAAAAGTTCTTGTGAAGCAGTTAAAGTGAAACCTTTTGAAAAAGTCCAATT
Organism: Rhaphigaster nebulosa; assembly: GCA_948150685.1. Classification (NCBI taxonomy): domain Eukaryota; kingdom Metazoa; phylum Arthropoda; class Insecta; order Hemiptera; family Pentatomidae; genus Rhaphigaster; species Rhaphigaster nebulosa. The sequence continues at coordinate 155,707,555 of OX411307.1, forward strand.
ACTGTTTCGTATCCTGTAATATTTATATTTCAAACTTGCAAAAAAGCATGACTTTCTATATTGTTATGCTAAAAATATCGAAATAGCGTAATTTTGATATGAAATCAAGGTAGCTGTAAGGCTATTATAGAAGCCTAACGAACAGTTTCTTCTATTTCTGAATTGTTTATAATTCAGAAACGTATGTGTGACATGAAGCAATACCGTCACAATCAGCAGTTCCATGGTAATATAACTAATAATAAAATTTACAGGTAATGAAAAGTATTTTTGCCTGCCGAATGATTTAATATTTAATCGACAAACAATCATATTTCTCTTAGATATTCAATTCCTGAAGTAAGGAAAAATGTATCAGAATTATTTCTTTACAAAAGGTTGTAGCAGATTGTTAGTTCATTAGAAAAGCTGCCAACGTCAGTGAAAATGGGAAGTGACCTAAAACTGTAGGGACAAAAATGTCGAGGAAGAAATTATAACTTGCTGATAGAGCTCCTTGAGGAATTCATTTTATTTCAGATGTAGTTAGTTTGGTATTGTCAACGAATATCAACTAGGCTCTTCAAGAGTTCCTACTAAATACAAACGGAAAAATTTTCTTAAATTCAAATAAAAATAATTAAATGAAGATATTGGCATTTGGCGATTGTCTTGATGAATAAAACATACATTCTGTTTTCTTGTATTATTTATATTTTAACCGACGTTTTTATCCACATTATGGATTAAAGGCAATTAGGATGGAGGGGAATGTTTGAGATCAAAACTATCCCACCGGCGTTGAAATATTGATAGAATATTGTTGGAAGATTAATAGAATTGAGGCCCTCTCAAATACCACTAAATTACAAACCAATCAACGCTTTAAAAATTCAAGCATCAACAGAAAAATATAGGATAGCATGAATGTAGAGATCATCTAAAGTCTATAAAGGACTAACCAAATCAGGGGCGTACGCAGAATTTGTTTTTGAAAGGGATTTAAATTTGTTCAGGGGGAGGATGGATTTAATAAGAATAAGGCAAGCTTGGGAGACAGCAGTATTGTTAAAACACATTAAAACATTTAAAAAATCTTTTAATTAGTATTAACCTAATTAGATGAGAGAGACACACAAAAACTCGGGAGCAGCAGTATAGTTGAAAAAAAAAATCGTTTAACAAAAAACATAAAAAGTAAATAGAATTAGAAATAAAAGAACAAATAGAAAAATAATTACCTTTTTATTTATTTTATTTAACGTTACATTTTTAATTTCAATAGAAAAATTGCTTTAATTTTAATTAAATCACCTACAGAATGTTTATTTAAAGAAATAAAATTTTAAGATAAGAAAAGCTTTGAAGACACAATTTCATAAGTATTTCCCAAATTTAATTGGAAACTTTAATAATGAGAACTTTTATTATAATTTCACTAAAAAGTTCTAACGAGAACTTTTATAACATAGAAATTGTATATAAAAGTTCTTACAATAATGTTCTTAAAGAACTATTATTATATATGTTCTTACGATAAATTTCTCAAAGAACTATATAAGTTTTCTTCTTTATCATCCTCCTTTAGTGCCTCAGCGTGGAGGTGCCCCGATCCAAGACTGCTAAGCTTCTCGATCTTCAGCCAGCGCTTTCATTAGATTCATAGACCTTCCCTTCCTTTCACCAATCCCTGAGATGTGGTCCATCCATTGTAATCTAGGCCTTTCTTGAGGACGGCGTCCGGTAGGCCTGGCTTCAAAAAACTTCTTTGGGTCTCGGTCCTCATCCATTCTGCACAGATGACCAAACCATCCCAACTGTCTCCTCTCCACTGTTTCCCTCAGTGTAGTCACTCCCATGTCTCCTCTTATCCTCTCATTCCTAACTTTGTCCCTCCTTGTTTTGTCTGCCATTCTCCGGAGGTTTTTCATCTCTGCCGCGCTTGCCCTACTCCAGTGCTTGTCCAACGAGACTCAGCTCTCACTTCCATAGAAATAGGGTAAGTAGGTATATGGACTTAAAGATATGTAATTTTACACTATTTTCCAATTACCTTTTCCCCACCACTGTATTGCATAGATGGTAGTATATGCTATTAGCTTTTTTAATCCTGTTTAAGAGCTCTTGGTCCATTTTCCCATTTCTGCTGAGTACTACTCCTAAATAGGTATACTCCTGCGCTGTCTCCAAGGTTTCCCCCCTGCTGTGAATCAAAACTTCCTCTTCTTGCTTACTTGCTTTATCCAACATTCAATGTCATATCCTTCCTATCCAGCTCCGCCTCCCACTCGGTAACCGCCTGCTGCAGATTTTCCTTGGAATCGACAATATCATCTGCGAAAACCATTACTTGCGCTAGGATTGTCCTCATGTTCCACTTTCCCACGACCATCCGTGTTGTTCTCCGCTTGCAGATTTTCAATATTTCGTCCATAAAAGTGATGAAAAGAAGAGGACTAAGGCTGGCCCCCTATCTAACACCCCTTCTCATGGCGAAAGCCTCGGACATTCTTCCATTAATTCTAACTACGCCTTTGGAGTCAATATAAGTGCATTTCTTGGCATTTATTAATGTTATGGGCACATTTTTAGCGGCTAGAGCTGTCCAAATTTCTTCTCTAGGGACTGAATCAAATGCTGCTTTTATGTCCAGGAACGCTAGGTACAAGCTCTTTCTACTATCCCATGTCTTCTAAATAATCGTCTTAAGCGAGAAGATGTGGTCCTGTATTTGTCGGTGGGGTCTAAAAGCTGCTTGTTCCTCTTCCAATTTGCCTTCTACGATTGATCGAAGTTTCCATTCCAGTATAGTGGAGTAAAGTTTATAGACTACAGGGGAGAGACATAGGCCTATAGTTTTGGCATTCACTAGAGCTACCCTTCTTGTGGATCGGAATATATATATATATATATAAATCGGAGAACTATATAAGTTCTGACCAAAAAGTTCTCATAAAAGCTTATAATAAAAGTTTTAACAAATAAGTTCTTGCATGAACTATTTCAAAAAATTTCCTAAAAATGTTTAATTCACAACAAGAAATTTTTCAAAATAAAAGTGCACAGTTATTTTGGAGCCCTGGTGTTATTCCTTGAAATTAAAAACCCATAATAAAGTTGGCCGTTTAGTTATTTACTGGTATTTTAGAGATCGGACCAAACTTATATTACTTATATTATAATACTTCAATAGTACATAGTTTATCAACACCAATTTCCTAATCGTCTTTTTATTTAATTGTTTCAAAGGAATTTCTGCAGGGAACTTCTCGGTTAGTGTCTTAGAAAATAAGGGCAAGGTTAAGAGGGGGGGGGGGAGTAAGTAGCTGGAAGCTGTCCATCAAGTCATCCCTACTCAACCATGAAAGCTACAGTATTGAGCAAAGAACGCAGAAGAGGACCTGATGGATAAGCAAAATAAACCAAGATTCCTCAGAACTACGAGTAGTAACTATATATATATATATATATATATATATATATATATATCTAACTATATATATATATATATATATATATATATATATATATATATATATATATATATAGAGAGAGAGAGAGAGAGAGAGAGAAAGAGAGAGAAGATTAAATGAACACAATTGAAAGTTTGAGTAGAAATATTTTATGTATAAATGTAGTATTGATAGCGCGTGTATGTCCTGCAATTCCTCCGACCTGCAGCGGTAAGTAAATAAAAACATGGCGACAATGCTCAATGCGCTGTATCTTTGCTAATAATGGTCCGAATCCTATTATTTACTTTTTCCCAACTCCTAGGGTGTAAATTAGATGATTTTTTTTTTTTGTATTTTAGGGAATTTAATTATCTTTCAAATGAGCTTTCGTACAATCAGCGAAAAATGTATACTATTCGAGTTATGTACAAATAAAAAATTCTTTCCGTCATAACTTTTCCGTATTTTTTTCGGGGATGTAGTTCATGTCTGGATAGGTTAAAGAGCTTTAGGCAAGTTTCATTAAAATCTTCGGAGCCATTTTGGCACTGCACTCTAGGGAAGAAGTGGTTTTTCGGCGTTTGCGCAGCCGCTATATCGGATATCGGTAGATTTTATTGTGATTGTAAAAAAAATGTAAAAAAAAAATCAGTACAAGCTTCTTTAGAGTTTATGTTTAAAAATGCAAATTTTTGAAGAAAAAAAACTTATTTATTAAAAAACAAAATGCACCAACTGAATATATTTTATTGAATGTGGTAAAGTACAAAATAATATTTTAAATTTAAATAATGATGTTTTCAATTATTCATACAGAAGCAAAATATTAATACTTTTTGGCCTAACTGCCAAAAAAAAATTGTTATTAAAACATGAAAAATAGATTTATTATTGTTTTTATGAAGACAGTCTTTATAAAGTTACTCTCTAATCGCAGTTTAAACAATTAATTATTTTTGACCATTAAACTTATAATTCCTAAATTAACAATAATTTTTTATTTCGGGAAATATTGAAACTAAACATCTAACTTTTATCATTTGTAATTATATAATTGTAAAAACCATTAAAGCTTTTGTCCTATCCCAACGTCCTTTTCACATTTGGAAATGAGTTTTATTTATCTGCACATTAAGCTAAATCGTTCTTAACTTTTATGTAATTTTTATAATCGTCACTTAGTATTAAATTCATCAGTTGATATTTCTAAAAAGTCGGTTTTTAAATGTAGTCATGATCATTTAACAAATTAGTAACTACGTAGGAGAGTTTTTGGTTTACGAAATGGAAAATGTTATTACCAGCTAATTAAATCTCTATAATATTTTATAGTGATTATAATTTTTCTGTGATGTTCGAGTACTAAGTAGTGATGAATATCTTTTATTAGTAGCCGATTGTGAAAGTCGAATTTAAAAATCAGCTTAACTTAACAATCTTTGATGTACACTATTTCTGATCAAATAAATTAGAAAAACTTTTTCTTGGGTTTTCTAATTTATTTTATATATGTATATATATATATATATATATATATATATATATATATATATATATATATAAAGTAAATTTTTAAATGGAGTCATGATTATACATCAAACTAATAAGTATGTGGGAGAGTCTTTTGTTTGCGAAATGAAAAGTTATATTATCCTTTTCCCATCCTCTACAAATAAATAAATTAGATAATCCAAGAAAAAGCATTGCAATTTAATGATAGGATGACAGCTATACGCCAGCAATGTACTCGTACAGTACAGGTAAAGGCGGATATCGTTTTGGTCGCCAAATCGTTTATCAGTTATTTAGTTTAAAAAAAAAAAAAAAGTAAACGAATTTTCCTGATTTATTTGGCAAGGGGCCAGAATTATAACACATTGCCGATTCAAAAAGATGACTATTAGATTAAATGTATTTATTAGATTAAATCTATTAAGGACAATTACATATCGTAACATTGGACTAGTTCCAAATCCTTGTCGGTTGTAAAATGACTTTATGCTTATTTATGCTTGAGCTCTACCTTGAAATGCATCTGCACAATTTTTATAAAAGTCCATCATACATATAGACATTAAACAGATATTAAAGTTCAAGACACACATTTACAGCCTTTTTAAGAGATCTCGAGCAAAATTATTGAATTAAATTCTTGTTTGGTGCAAAATAAAAATTCAATTCCGATTTGGGACTCTGGAAATCGAACAAGGGAAGTTCGATCCCCCCTCCCCCTCTACCGATAAAGTCTGTATAGGAAAACTATTCTTTCGTATTAGTTAACAATGGATCAACTAAGCAACTTGAAAACACAGAGGAGAACAGCAAGAGCAGATAAGAAACTGAAGCAAATTAAATCATATCATCGAGGCACTGTTGACTGTTCCATTATTTGAAAGATTTGGGTTCATGATTTCAATTTAGTTTAAACTGATTTTCAAAACAGTAAACCTCCCCACGAGATCAAAAGCAACCGATATGAAACAAGGCACAAATTGAAACACAACATCCATTGTTTCAAAGACGTGGATTGCCAGATATAACACATAGTGATGATTAATTTAAATTCAATTTGAATAAAACAAATATATTCACTTAAATAATAGATAAAGCATCACGATAATCATGAAACAAACATTATCGTTCTTTTGGCTTATCCATAATGCCATCCTGGATATAGAATTTTTGTCATGTAATAACTACATTTGTAACCTCATCCATAAGCATACATTATGCAATATATTATAAAAACATTATAAATATATATACATATGTACATCAATTTATGTATAGGATGTCCCATAAATTACGGAAATATTTAAATAGGTGATAGTAGAACTCAAGAGCAACAAAAAAGTTAATACAGACCATGCTCCGATTCCACGCAGAAAAGCTATAATAATGCTAAAATATTTAAGAATAATGCTTAGATATTTAAAAGAATAAGATAATTTTACCATAGTACTATCATAATATTATAAAACATGCTTAAAATAAAAATATACTTATTAAAATACATTTTCAAAAAGGCCAGAGAGGAATCTACATACCCTTGTCCTCTTTAAAAAAGCGTCTATAGCTACTTTATTCTCTTGCTAATGATATTTTTATTTTAAGTATGTCTTGTAATCTATTTCACAATTCTGCATTTACGTCTTATTTTATTGACTAGAAACAAAGTGAATTTAATAAATTTCATTCTCAAAATGTAAAAATTCTTAATTCCACAACACACTTTTAGGCAAATCAGGGCTCAGATCTAGACCAATCCCAAAAGAAATCTAGACTTCATTCATACGAAATTAAAGCTTTATAAAATTAGAAGTTTTCCCAGAAGTGGGGTATATGTAGTCCAGCAGGGGACTGAGAAAAAACATTGAACAGATTTTAATAGTAAAATAAAACTTTTCGCTATTGGTCTGCCCTCTGCCCTCAAGGGAATTGAACCTTGAATAGTTTTTGAGTGATCGCTTTCTATTCGACAAAAACGTGACACCTAAAATAACACAAAGCATAAAGTTCCTGATATATATATATATATATATATATATATATATATATATATATATATATATATATATATATATATAAACCTGTACCACTACAACCCATGAAGTGTCTTGGGTTCAGTACTTGGTAAGGACCGTAATCTTTCTAAGCCAACGTTTGTGCAAGGATGTGATTTGGCCAGATTACGCTCAACCGCCAAGTTTTTCCCCAATTAAGGGAACCCACTTTATAGAGATTGGGTGAGCCCCAGGAGCGTCTCCCGATCCCACAGGCTCGATCCACGGCTGAACAGAATAAATAATTATCTACCACAGCCGGTCTCGAACCCGGGATCGGGAGCATACTAACACAGTGCCTTACCACTGAGCTACTCCGCTCCTGTTGTATGTATAAATAAACCCCAATATTCTGTATCATTTTTTAAAATTATATTTAATAAAGTTATTATATCTGAAATAAAGTTATTTCATTTTATAATTTAGGTAATTACTTTATAGCAATGTAATAAGCCAGACAAATGTAACTGTAATTGTACATTTCACTTATTCTTACGGGACAAGGAGTCCCAGAATAAAATTACTTTTCTTTCCTATGCCTTTATAAGATCCTTTTAATATGTATCCACTCAAGAGCTCTTTTCAGAATACAACTACATTTTTCTATATTTTAATTATTGTTTCATTTTATATTCTAAGTAAATGTGCATACAGACTTATTATTATTATCATATGATAATGGCTTGTGAAGAAACTACCCGTTGGTAGCACTATAATGACAATTCTATTTTAAGAAGTCTCGCTATCACCCTTTTTTAAAACGCCTCGGAGGGTTATCGGTAATATATTGGGATTAAAGGATGCGAACTAGTGGGTTACAATATATATAACGATCATGCTCACCAATTAAAATTTTATTTCCCGATTTTCTTCCTCCACTTCGTAAAGGAATAACCTCAGAGGAATACATATAATATATATATATATATATATGTGTGTGTGTGTATGTATGTAAAATATATGCAAAAATATCTCAAATTTAATTCGGCTATTTTGAGACGGAACGGAGATGAAAATCTTAGGAGTGAAGGGTGATGGAATTAGGGTTAAATGGAGGTACGGGAGCCATTCTTAATCTTGGCAGCTCCCTTATTCATTCCGAAGTGATTAGAAACTTTTGCCATGGTTATTCATCGAGCCAGGAAATTTCATCAAATGTAAATGTTTTCACCGCCACAGTTTGCAAGCAAAAAAAAAAAGAAAGTTTTTTTTAATAGTTTAGTGTCCAGTATTCCAAAACTTCAGAGTCGTCTCGCCTCTAAAACAATTTATGGTCGATTAATGTTGTCAAATCTGTTAAGTGTGATCCGAAGTCATATTCGCAGCCGTAAATTTCTTTTGAGCAACTTCATATTCAATTTACTTATTAAATTGAATTTAAATAAATAACCTATATATGTGTATATTATAAATAAAAGTGATTAATCAAAACGTGACTCCGAACAGCCATAATCCGTGGATCTAGACCGATTTGTCACTGTCCTCGAACCCGAGTGAGTCGGTGGGAAGGGCACTGCCAAATTGGCCCCAAAGGGACCGGTTATGGAGCAATTGGCAGCCTGCCGCTGCACCATGGAAACCATGGTTCGCAGCAACGTGAGGTTGGGTGATCCCCTCCAGGCTGTCTGTAAATGTCTGTAAGAACACCACATCGCGCGGCCAAAGATCTACAAGGTCTATAGAGCGAACCGAAAAAAAAAATAAATAAAAATAAATAAAATAAAATATATATATATGGTTCGCCTATCCCACCCAAAACATCTTCACGTTTGGTGGGGCAAAAAATCTCCTATTTCTGGTGTAAAGTTACCCACCGTCACATTTTCTGAAATTACGACTCATGAAGAGATTAATAACAAAATCTGATAAATGCCTCTTAACCATAGATATATTTTGACCAACTTCAAGATCACACTCATCTTTATACTGCAAGAAGAAGGAATCCAGCAATAAAAGTTTGAGAAAAGTTGTTTAAAGGAGACTAACAGAAGGAATAAAAATACCAGATAATCTAAGCTTAACCTTCCATTAAACTTTGCACCCATCAATTGGAAGGCATACTTCTCTATCCCTCCCAGCCCTTTCGCGCCTTTTACTACCACTGCAGTGTACTCAGCAGCACAAAACTTCTGATGCTATTGGAAAAATGTTATCCCTTAAGGAGTAAAGTAGTCCACTTTTACGGTAGATGTATTATATCTGATTAGACTCAATATTTAGTAATATTCATAATTACTTATACATATAATTACTCAGTTTACATCCGCATGATGGTATAAAAGGATCAATCTAATTAGGGATTGATAAATTATTTGCCACTTCTATAAATTTGTTTTATTGAAAACTAGTTTCGAATGTTATACATTCATCCTCAGTTCAAAAAACACACAAAAAATTCAAAATATAGTTTGGTATTATTATACATATTAAATTAGATGTAATATAAATCAATATTATAAAACATTTATGAATTATGAATTTAATTAAGACAAGAAATCAAATACATGTTGGTACTCACCAAGGTTTAAATGGTTTAAATTCATAATTCATAAATGTTTTATAATACTGATTTATATTAATCTAATTTAATATGTATAATAATACCAAACTATATTTTGAATTGCTTATTTTTGAATTTTTTTTGTGTTTTTAGAACTGAGGACGAATGTATAACATTCGAAACTAGTTTTCAATAAAACAAATTTATAAAAGTGGCAAATAATTTATCAATCCCTAATTACATATAATTACTATCACAAAATTAGTGATGTCTCCAAAAATTATTTTTTCCAATACTGGCAAAATGTTAGTTCATTTTCTACTAATAAAGACAAAACAAAATTATCTAATGTGTGAGGTGTATTATTAATTTTGTGATTTATTATTTTCAATAATGAACCTTTGTAATCAGCCAAAAAATGTCTTCGCTGTCACTCGGGAGTTCAATTCACTGTGTCGAGAGGGATTTTTCATTCTTCAACTAACTAATCGGTAAGCATGAGCTACCTGACATTCGAGTCTGTGAATCTGGATTTAAATTTTTTTAATGACTCGCCCCATTATTGATAGCTCTAAGAATTGTGCCGGAGTCAACCCTGTTTCCGATTCTCTTCAAAATTAAAAATTAATTCTATCTAATTGATATTATATAGACTATTTTTTTATTATTCTTAATCAAGCTGATTTACCTATTTCCTTTTGATGAAAACAGAAAGAATTTTGTGTTTTAACATGATTGAGTAAAACTAATTCCAAGTTCTCTTCAGCCAGTTGATAAAATGTTTTTTTTATTTTTTATTTCAAGTATTTAGTTTGAAACGTAAACATCAAAATAAACAGACTGTTTTTTGTTTTTTTAAAACATGATTTTCGAATTGCTCTGCAAAAACTCGATAATTATCTATACCTTAAGTAAAATACGATATTCAAGGGAAGAATTACGAAATCAAAGAATTATTATTAAATCAAAAATTAAAAATTAAATTAAATTAAAAAGAATTATTAAGAAATCAAATATTTCATCCAAAGGGGAACATATTAGTCTCCATCGGACGGGTAGACAAGCTTTTGTATCAAGGAATCACGTAGCTGATCCCCTAAACAGGATTTTAACCTCAAATCTTGATCTGCAAAGTAATATATTCAGAATAGATAATCTGAAATATATAAATCATATGTATATTTCATAGGAGCCGAATTGAAGCATCGTGTGCAAAATCAAAATATTATCCCCCCTCCCCCACCGTTTGCAATTGAGATTTTATCATCTATTTATTTTTTTTATATCATCGTTCATAAAATTGCACTTTCTCATCATTTAGGATGTTAATAACGATTTGCGGATATCCAAAAAAAATGTAATATCTTAAAAATATGCAAAGCATTTTTTTTGTACGGATTTGTACGTACAAAGACGGCATTGCAAAAAAATAATTCACAAAATTTACCGCTGAAAACTTTAAGTGGAAGGAAAAATTATTTAAATAAAACAATTCTATTTTATAGGCCTAAGATCCATTGGTAGCGATCAAGTCCTTTCGAAGACGATCGGATCTCACGTTCCGTCTCAGGTACGTGGTTGACAGTTGCTATGGTGATTCCAACTGTTTATGTCTTCCTCCTTTATCATAAATATTTATTACGACCTTTCGTTAAAGAAATATAAATTTCACTTTTTGTCTATACACGATCATACATATTTTCGTGGTATAAATTTTAGGCAAAGTAAAATGTTAAATTAAGGATGCTTGTACGAGTGAAATTGTCATTTATGTAATACATCATGTTATTATTAATAAAACGTTCAAATCCTTAAAAATAATATATACAAAAATTAATGTATATTTTATTTTGTTTTAAAAAAAAATTAGTATAGTCCTTTGATCAAATATGCACTTAGTGAGCAAGTCCAAATAATTTTATATTTAATTTATCATTATACTATTCGACATGTTACAACAAACTTAATACTTTCTTTTTTTTTAATAAAATAAAATAATTTCAACATCTAAATAAATTTATATAAAATATATTCATGTAGATGGAATAATTAATGGATTATATGTGAATACGTTAAGATTTTGTATTAATAAATATCATATGAGTTTTCTATTTTTGGAAAAGATTATCTCATTTCCATATCGATGGAATTACTCAAAACATCTTTTTTTTTTTACAGTATTTTAAATTCCATTTTCTCGACAACTTTCGTTCCCAGCTCAGTGTATACAAAAAGTTGCTGAGGAAAATCATAGGGCATACTGTATGCAATTTTCCTCCCCCGATCTATCAGAAAATTTGTACATAAGTACGTAAAGATAGAAAAAATGGAATACGTAGAAGAGAGAAGACTCACCGAGAAGAGGATCCGACGGGGAATGGGGAGCCGGGCAGTCGTCACCCATCCCTGAGGGGATCTGGCCCTCCTTGGAGCAGGCCTGCGCATTAATCCTTTCCTCCCCTTCCCCTCCCTCTCAACCCCCGTCTAAAACAGAAATTATCAAATATTGGAATCTCCCTGCTATAGGCCTCACTTTAATTTTAATGGTTCAAATAGGATAACTGTCGATGTATAAAAAAGTAATCGAATTTCACTGAAATAAAAATAAATATGAATTTTTCCAATACTTGTGAGTAAATAAATGTTGATTTTTCGTCGCAAATAGGTTTTTTTTATTACGGAACCAACTTAGCTATTTCAAATTAGAACCCAATTTTTTTTTTTTCCACAATGGGATTCTACATTAAATTTCACGAAGAATCGGTACCTTGTTCGATTTTTAAGAATGCATCTAGCATGCGCTAAGAATGCGTGCGCAAAATGCAATATTGCGCATTTACTCTAATATAACGTGTGACGCATGGTTTACATCTTTTTCACAGCACAAAAACTTGTGGTGATATTAATTTTTCATGAAAGCTCACCTATTTCAAAGTAATCAATATTAGAATAAGAAAAAAAATAGCTAACACTGATAATCTTGGAACGGGAGTGTTTTCTTGATAACTTAATATCATTATTACTATTATTTTTTTTTATTTATTTTTTTTTTTTACATACCTTCCTATGTTTTTGGTTGTTTAATTAACATTAGATGACAAGACACACTTTTTTTTTAAGTTAATGAACTTTCTTTTTCTTTCTACTACAAAACCCCATAAATAAATAATATTTTTCCATGAATAATAAATGAATAAAAATTTGCAAAAAATACACGGTAACTTCCTTATCCCCTCTCTCATGTTTTATAGAAGCTATTTCATGTTATTATAAAGTTAGATACCTGGCCTTTCACAATCTTCAATTATACAAAATTGAGTAAAAGCTTTGAACACGAATAATTAGCGCTGAAATATGCACTCACAAACTCAATTTTTTAATTATAAGGAAAATCAATTTACTTCTCCAAGCAAGTATTAAGTGGTGTTACTCACCCAGGATCACAGGGTTAGAGGGAGAAGCTCTCTCATATATATGAATAAATAAAAATGCAATGTTTCAATCATTTTGTTTGCCTACTACCCTTTTAAAGATAGGGTTGGTTTAACCACCAATATCATCTTGTTTTGCTAAATACCTACCTACATAATTTCTTGTGTATTTTATTTACTAAAATATTTTCTGTACACAACTAAGGGAGGAAGACAGAAAGCAATCTTTCAGTGAACAATTTATTTTTAATAAAGCTTTGGAGTTATAAAAAATTATTGAGAATAAAGCTATATTTAAAATTAAAAAATTAACAAAACGTGAAGAATCACTTTGTTGTAAATAAAACATAGTTTCTGGTTTAATTTGTAGTTAATATTAGGCAATTTTTACAACAGTGTCAAATTAACATTTATTAATTAAATTTTATTCATTTAAGTTTCAAATGTTCATTTCGATACAAAGTAAAATTAATTATAAAAGGACTGTAGTATAATTGAAGGTTAAAATAAGATTAATATTTAAATCCTGCTGTAAATGAACTTAATACAAAAAATATTCTAATTGTATCACCACAAAAATATCGATATTCAAAAATATCGTTAATTTTTTTATTAAATTAAAAAATGTCTAAACGAATCGGAAAGTAATAAGGAGATAACCTGTTTATAAATCCTACTGATAATGCACCTAATAAAAACAATATCTTAATAATATCGCCAGTGAAATATTGATATTATAAAAACAGAATCATAATATATAATGATACCGCCACAGAAAGATCAACATTTCAAAATATCGTTTATTTTATTTTTTTATTAATTAAAAAAACTTCTGAATGATTTGGGAGATTAGAAGATAACCCGTTTCTTAATATTTAAATCACGTTGTTAGTGGACTTAATAAGAACAATATCTTAAATAAATCGGCACAGAACGATATTCCAAGATATTGTTTATTTTTTTATTAAATTAAAAAAATTCTAAACAAATAGGAAGGAAATTAGGTAACATGTTTCTTAATATTTAACTCTTGGTGTTATTCAACTTAATAAAAACAATATCTTAATGATATTGGTACACAAATATCGATATTATAAAAACAATATCTTGATGATATCCGCACAGAAATATCGATATTATAAAAACAACATTTTAACTACATCGCATAGAAATATCGATATTATAAAAACAATATCTTAATTATATTGGCACAGAAATATCGATATTACAAGAACAATATCTTAATGAGATCGACACAGAAATATCGATATTATAAAAACAATATTTTAACTATATCGGTACAGAAATATCGATGTTATAAGAATAATATCTTAATGAGATCGACACAGAAATATCGATGTCATAAAAACAATATTTTAACTATATTGGTACAGAAATATCGATATTATAAAAGAAATATTCTAATTACATTTTAGAATATAGGTATTTCTGTACCGATATCATTAAGATATTGTTTTTATTTAGTTTAATAACATCAAGATTTAAATATTATGAAACAGGTTACATAACAAATGAGAATCAGCATCTGACAATAATAATTCTACGATAATTTGTATATAAAGCATTTCGAAGCGTGTATATAATGTAAATTTATTGGACGGAACAGTAGTGAATGATAGACCTCCCATCTCCAAGGGATTTCCATTTCAACTCCAGTTGCGGCTTCTTGTTCGGAACAAACCGGCCTAATAACCGCTTCTAATATTCATGACAAGCTTACCCTCCCTTCTCGAGGATATTACAAAACAGATATTAAATATATAGTATCTTAATATATTAACTAAACTTATTAAAAAAAAAAGTAGTAATAATACGAGGGTTGGTATCGGCGTCAAACTTGCCTTATTATAATTGAAGGAACGTAGTATATATTACTATGTAAACATTTAATATGTAGTATTCTTATTTCCTGTGTTGTTTGTACATAGTTATATCCTTAGGTATATTCTATATACTTTATTTATCTATGCTGCAACACATTATATATACACTATTATTTTGATAGGGATTGATAAATTGATAGCTTGATCCTTCTATTCCATCATGCGGATGTCAACTTATTATTTTGTTTTTACAACCTATTTATGTTATCCCATAAGGAGTACATTAATTGGAATATGCAATATTCTAAATTAATTTAAATTCTCATTATTTCTTATAATTAAATTAACATATCCTTTAATAGTTATAAATGATTACTGTTGGTTGTAAATTATATTTATTTCTCTCCATTTGCTTAATCTTAATGCTGAAAATTAAAATATCGCAAAATTTCGCCAATAACTTTGAAGAGAAAAAACAAAGATGATGAAATTAACTTCATGGTATTTGCAGATGATTTCGCTATACTTTCTGAAAGCTAGGCAGATGAAACAACATAAATCAATCTCTTGGAAGAAATTGCCAACAAAACTGATTGGAGAATCTCAGTGGATAAAAACTTTATTACAAACATAAAAATGGCTCAAAATTTCTTGACGACTGATATTGGTCGCATAGAGAGAGTAAAGAAATTCAAATACTTGGGAGAAATAATTCAATAAAATGGTTTAGGAAAATCTGCTGTTGAAGAAAGGCTACACAAGATGGAAAGAGCGTATGGCATCACTAAGAATATTTATAACAAGAAATGTTTAGCAATACAATGGTGAAACCTAAATGTCTATACACATGTGAATGTCTGGTTTTGAACTATAGTCTGAATAAACTTTAAGTACTAGAAAGAAAAATCTTAGGTCTAACGAAAACTACAAAACAATGAAAATTAATAATCAATAAGGAAATATACGAGAATATAGAAAGTATAACGAAAACGATAAGAAGAAGAAGATTGCTGCTTTTTGGACATATCTGTAGGATGGATGATGACAGATCATGTACCTTTGGAAGAAAAAGACAACAAGCTGGATTCAGAAGGTCAAGAAAGATTTCGAACGAAATAATATAAGATAAGAGGAAACTAAGGAGAGAGAGGTTTTAAAAAAGAGGCTTTAAAAATTTAGGGTCTCCAAGGAGGATAAAAACGGAGGCCCGGTCCAAACTGGACTTAGGAAAGGAAAATAAGATATGGGGAAATGATGAGAGAATATTGGAAGGAGCGAAAGAAAAAGAAACATGGAAAGAAAAATTGAAATTGTTACATGGTCCCTAGTAGGCCTCATCGTAAAAAAAATAAAAAATAATAATAACTGACAAATTGGATACATACCTTAAAACAAAATGAGACTGAATCACTAAAGTTTGAAACTTTGTTAAAGAATGACAAGAACTAGTACGGGGCAAAAGACAACCCAACCAGCATAGCCCTGGAGGCAGTGCCAAAATTGGGTACTCATTTTAGGAGAAGGTTTGAATGTGAAACCTTGTCGATAGTTTAAGACACTCTAAGTAAAATAAGACATGCTTGCCATTTCTTCCAATAATATGCGCAGTATCGATAGTTTCATGCCGATATTACAGGCATTATTATATATACTAATACCTTTATGTTCATATATTCATACAGCCTTTTTTATAATTAATTAATTAATTATATTGTGTACCTAATACTAGCTACAAATTAAACCAGAAACTATTTTTTATTTACAACAAAGTGATTTTTCACGTTTTGTTAATTTTATAATTTTAAAAATAGCTCTATTCTCAATAATTTTTTATAACTACAAACCTTAATTAAAAATAAATTGTTCGCTAAAAGATTGCTTTCTGTCTTCCTCCCTTAGATGTGTACAGAAAATAGTTTAGTAAATAAAATACACAAGAAATTATGTAGGCAGGTATTTAGGAAGAAAAGATGATATTGGTGGTCAAACCGACTTCAGCTTTGAAAGGGTAGTAGGTAAACAAAATGATTGAAACATTGCATTTTTATTTATTCATATATATGATAGAGCTTCTCCCGCTACCCCTGTGATCCTGGGTGAGTAACACCACTTAATACTTGCTTGGTGAAGTAAATTCATTTTCCTTTGGAAAGGAAAATACAGCTGTTTTTTTTTTTTTTTGCAATTTTTAATTTCAATATTCGATCAAGCATTCGCTATTTTTTTCCGAGGAGTCCCGAAGGAGTTTTTTTACTGAGTGTTACTGAGGTATCTAGTCAACCATTCTGAAAATAATTAGCCGCTTGAAACCACAAATCTTGAAGATATTGTTTTCAGGCGCAAATAATATTTTTTTTGAGTTTTCTTATATTCTATTATATTTACAGCCGTTACAATGGCCGGGCGCAGACAGAGCAAGTGTTTTAGGACGAAGATTGACAGGAGGGAAATACGCAAAGATTTATTGGAATCCAGCCCATTTCCCCAACAACTACCTATCGCTTTTAACTTGGTAATTTTATTAAAAAAATTAATGAGTTTTTTTAATATTGACAAAATATATAATATTAAAATAGAACTGCTTGTTTAAAGAAACAAATATAAATCTATTTCTTGCTGAATTAACTTAACTTCTTTTGGTAAGTGTCTTATTCGCATGTCTTAGGTTATTATTGCAAACATGTATCAATTTACTCAGTTTAATTTGGTTTTGTCATATTTCTCTATTAAACATCTTTAACAGCTAATATTTTATTAAATATATTTTTATAAAAACATTTTCTTTTTTAAATTTTTATTTTAACTCATAGAAAATATATACAATTTTAAAATATAAGTAATTTTAATTTTTTTTTTTTAAATACCATAAAAATACATAAAAATAAATATGTACATTAAATTATTTTTTCTTACATTGAAATTTAGATTGCAGTGTTCTATCATCTCATTTTGCCTGGGCACTGCTCCACTTTCATTGAAATATTTGCAATAGTTGTCCAGTTCTTTTGAACTCCGATTGGAACATCTAAGCGGATATGGGTTCCATCTAATGAGCCGTGATTTCTGATTCTGCTCTCCATGAACCAATAGTAAAAGCTCACCACGTCTTCTTTTTCAATTATTCCATTAGAAAAATGAACTGAATCCGTCCTGGATTGAAGTCAGTTGAGTAAGGCGCAAGCTGCTTTCACTACATTCGTGGCAGTCGGTACAGATTTGCTCCTCGAATATTCAAAACGGGGACACAAATAATCAAAAAGCGTTTTCTACAGTCCTTGGCCTTGAGAGCCTGTAGTTGAATATTTTATCATAACCATTTAATTCCATTCTGTGGTATGGCTTTATTATGCACGACTTCAGAGGAAATCTTCTTCTCCAATAAACGAAGTTTTTAGGAATATGGAGCTCATTATATATATATATATATATATATATATATATATATATATATATATATATATATATATATATATATATATATATATATATATATATATATTTGTGATCAAAAACACAACCACCAGAATATCTACTCGTATCTTGGGCTCCAACATCACTGCACCAGAAGCAATAGTTTGCATCATATACCGCCAAGGGTATTGTACTAAAAGAATTTTGGTAATTATGATATTCACTGCTGCTAATCATTGGTGCACGAATAGCCAATTGTTTACCGTCAATCAATCCGATGCATCCTGAAAAATTCCATTTTTTTTTTTTTTTTTAATTTGCAATTACTTTCCATTCTTCAGATTATGGCACCTAGACAACAAAACAATTTTTTTAATGGAAGTACTTGATTAATAAGAAATAAATAAAGTTGTCTACTTCTGTAAGCCCATCGAAATTTACTGGCAGACTCAAATCAAAAAATTGCAATTTTAGATTTCAAAATTCATCAATTTCAGGAAGAGCTTGAAATTTTGCTATATACAGGAAGATACTTCTATATTAGGAGCTAATTAACAATGAAGTCAGCCATTGGTCCCTTGCTTTGTACTGGCAGACTGAGCTTGAAGTTGAGAAGCTAGAGGAAAATAACAGCAAATAACTGAAGAACTCTCTCATGTATTATTTATTATTGTCAATCCTCACCAACATCAACTGTTTGATGTAAAGAAGTTTTGTCAATTGCACATCTCACGATAATAGTTGACATGTCACCAACAGCAACTTGTGATTCGATTCCTGCATCTATCATTTGTTGGGAAAGTAGGTTAATCAGCCTCAGGAGTCAAGGGTTGAGGAGAGGCACAGTTTCACTCAGCCAAGGGGGGTAGCCGAGAAGAGATCTATGAAGCTTTGGCAGAGGTCTTAAGGACGCTACAACCAAGACCGTCCGTGCGCGGTGAAGAGCCGCACCCTGCTATAACAAAACACGGCGGATCTAGACTGGGAAGTCGATAAACATCCCCCAATCCAGGCCGTACAGCGTAGGCTTTGGATGAATGGCTGTGGATTAACAGTCGAACTATGTGGACTCTGGTTATCAGGCGACCTCCAGTTTAATTTAGCCTTCCTGTGGCATGCGGAAGGGTTGCCCACCTCTGTATAATAATCAGCCTAGTCTTGTTATTTTCATTTGAAATAAATAGTTCTTGTTGAACGGTCACCTTCATAGGCAGTTCAAAATTTATATATGCAGATTATTTTCTCTTCGCTTTTACTCTGCCGTTATTGTACTGTTTACATCAGTGTAGCCATCAAAAACTACTGTTATTTCATAGCCATAGAGCTTCTTGACATATGGCAGCAAAAAGTAATAAAGGTAGTAGCACCAAGGCTCTATTTGACCTTGTGAAGAAGAAATTCACCATCAATAACATTAAAAATCTTTGGAATATTCAAGCTGATGTTCGTTGTTGGGAAAAGGTCATAGAGAGCAGATTTTGTTGTTTCCCTCATACCACCTTCGTTAAAAAGAGCAGAGCATTTTATTAGGTTTACGTTTCAGGGAAATATTTCCTCATCTTTAGAACAATTTTTATAAAATTAACAAATATTGCATCTATAATCACAATTCACACTTAAATACGCACTATCAAAAGCATATATATATATATATAACTTATGTTCTCACGGACGAAAACTAATAAAAAAAAGGAAATAGGGAGGCGAAATAACACACAAGAGTGCTGGAGTAATACTGCTTTATTCTGTCTTATAATCCTCTATATATAGCATTAGGCTCTATTTACATTCCTCATATAGGATTACATGTAATATTGTCATATCCGCTATCTTAACTCCCCCCTGCCAGTTTATGAACACTTATCATAAACTTATATAATGAAACAAACAAAACAAAAACAACAAAAGGAAATACATTATAAAAAGAAATACACTATAAAAGAAATACACTATATATACAAAAAAAACACTATAAAAAGAAATACACTATAATACAAAAATAAATAAACTTTCTCATCCTGGTTCGTAAAATCACAAAACTGAAATCAAATATTGCCTTTGGCTTGTAATTTACAGACTGCCTACGTCTTTATTTAAAAAACTTAGGAGAAAGGATACTCCCACCTTAAGATGTCGGGCTTGGCCCCCTCACGGGAATTTTCAATTGATCCACATGGACGTTCGCCGTTTTCGTGGGTCCCGAATGCTCTGAATCGTGACAATGTTGTGTTCACGAATTACGATCACTTTGAATGGATCCTCGTATCTGATGACTTCCTTGCCTCGGTTTGAAGCCAATTTACGATATACAATCATCCCTATTTTGATTTTCCCCGTTGTCTTTTATCCCCACATTTTCACGTGTTACCCTCCTATGTTTTTCGGACTCAACCCGGCGTCGCGCTTTTTCCCACTCCCTCACGATTTCTACCTTATTAGTCGCCAGCCTCTCCGAAAATTCTTCGTCTACTGCGGTTTCCCCGCTATTACTCCTCCTGTCGCGCAGCCCAAAGAGTGCCTCGAAAGGGGAAAATCCCGTCGCGGAGTGTATGGAGTGATTATAGGCTGCCACGGCCCGTGGCATGGCCACATCTGGGTCCAAACCCTTGTCCAGGTGGTACACCCGAAGGTGGTCCCCCAACGTGCAATGTAGTCGCTCTATTCCCGCTCTGCTCTTAGGATGTCCCGGGGTATTGATGTGCCAGGTAATGTCCAGATTCAGCATCTTCTTTTTTACCTCTGCATTATCAAATTCTCTTCCTCCATCCGACGATATTCTGTCCGGTATTCCCTAGAATTGAAACCAGGTTTCCAGAGTTCTAATTACTGCCTCTGCGGACCTCTCTTTCACGGGATGGGCCATAGCGACTTTACTAAAAACGTCTATGACTGTTACCCACTTGAAACCTTTCCAGGTGAACGTATCTATTTGCAAGTCGCTGAGTGGTACGTTCGGTGTTGGCGTCTCTTCCTGTATCCCTTTTGGTGGGTGGCGAGCGTACTTCGTAGTCTGACACACTTCGCATATTCCGACTATGTCCTCAATCGTCCTCCTCATACCCCACCAGAAATACCTCCTTTTCAGTGCCTGCAACGTCTCGTTCACCCCACGATGATTGGTCTTCCCCTCGCGGTACGCCCGTGTGACCTCTTGCTGCTGTTTTGGCTCTCGGATAGTTTCAATCATCTGCTTGCAGCGGACGAATGTCCGGTCAATACCTATTTTCTCCGTCCTCCATAATCGGTGAATCTTCTGCCAGAGCGACTCGTTCCCTACGTAAAGGTAGTATGTTTTCCCCGGTTTGGAGGCGTCCTTTAACACTCTGGAGATTTGCTCTTCTGTAATGCCAGGCTGTGACCAGATGGTCCTGATTTTACATCTGTTGTCCTGGGCGTAATCTATCTTTGTTAGGCCCGAGGTCCTGGTTTTCCAGATTATCTGGCGCTTTTTCGGGTTGACGATTTCTTCCCTTTCCTCCATGTCTGTCGGCCTTCCACCCTCTGGACTTTCCCCCCCTGTTGACTCCCGTTCGGTTTCTGAGTGCTGCGATCCTCGTTCTCCTTCCCTCTCCGGCGTCCATTCGCTCACGAATTGTCGGATGTCCCCCGGGTTGTCCCCTCTATCCTCGTCTATAGCATTTATTTGAATGGCCAGTGACAACCAATCTGCCACCACATTTTCCCTTCCTGGCATATATGTGACCTCCATATTATATTGGCTGAGGATCTCTTTCCAACGTTATCGACCCTAACGGATGACTCCTTCAGCTTCCCTACCCAACGCAATGGTCGGTGATCTGTGTTCACTTTAAATTTCCTACCAAAAACGTACGGCCGGAAGTGTTCCACTACCCACACTATACCGAGAAGTTCCCGTTCTAAAGTACTGTACCGTGCCTCCGTGTCCGTAAGTCGCCTGCTCGCGTAAGCCACCGGTTGTTCTCCTGCCTTTCCCTCTTGTGACAAGACTGCCCCCAAAGCGTAGTCACTTGCATCTGTGGTGATTGTGAAAGTCTTGTTAAAGTCTGGGAACGCCAGTACTGGTCTTTCCTGCAACCGTCTCATGCACCTTCTAATATTATCTTCGATTCCTGGGGTTATTACGATATGCTTGCCTTTTCGCAGCAGGTTATTGAGGGGTGCCAAATACTCTGCCATCTCCGGAACGAATCGGCGATAATAATTTAGCGTGCCTAGCAACCTTCTAATGCCCTTTACGTCTCTTGCCATTGCCATATTCCGAATCGCTTCCACCTTCATTTCGTCTGGCCGAATCCCCTCCTTCGAAATGGAATGCCCTAAGAAATTAATCGTCTCCTGGCCTAGGTTCGATTTTTCTTCCGAAAGCTTCAGCCCAAACTTTCGTAACCTGTCGAATACCTTTCTCAAGTGCTCGACATGTTGCCCCTCGTCTTTGCTGAAGACTAGGTCATCCATATATATCTGGCAAAATGCCTCTTCTAGACCTCGTAGGAACTCATCCATGAATCTCTGAATGGTTCTTGGTGCGTTTTTAAGGCCGAATGGCATCCGCGTGAACTCATAATGTCCCCGCTCGAAGGAGAATGCTGTTTTGTGTCTGTCGTTGGGGTGCATCCTTATTTGGTGATATCCTGCCTTCAAATCAAGGTTACTGAAGACTGTGGCCCCGCTCAGTCTGTCTATGATATCCTCAAATCGGGGAATTGGGTACTTCTTGTCTACAGTATTTTCATTTAATTTTTTGAAGTCGACGACTACTCTGTACTTTTCGCTCCCATCTGCGGATTTCTTCTTTACTGCCCACAGGGGGCTGTTATACGGCGACGTGCTATCTACTATGATGCCTTGGGTCTTGAGATTCTCTTGAGTTGGCGCATAGCTTGTAGTTACCTCCTTTCTTTGACATATGTCACCCTTTCCTGTATCAACGGAATTTCATGGACTGTCCTCCCCGTAGCCCCCAATATCTCGCCTTCAGTAAAAAAAATATCCGCATATTCCCGTTTTATCGTCTGCCTCTAATGCTCCGACTGTTTGATCGCCCCTACTCTGATCTTACCCTCTGACAGGCCCTTCCTCGCCCTATACCTCTTCTCGCCTATTCGGATGTCCCATCGCTGACCCTGATTCCGAATCCTTGTCCCTAATTTGCCTAACAAATCGCACCCTATTATCCCTCCGTATTCCCTCGGCATGCTCTCCACTATGTGAATCCGCAGGCTCCCTGGTTACCCATCGATTAAGCTCCAATTCTACTTCCCCCTCTACTCTACAGGGCCCACCCAAAGTGATCAATTTACACTTACATACCTGTAATTGGGGTATTCCTTCTCCTTTACAAATTTGTTCTAGAGCTCCGCGACACATAATCGTATTTGAGTTCCCCGTATCTACCAAGCACTTCACTCCACACGCAACACTCACAATTGGCAATTCCACGCATCCACTCTCCACATTATTTATGATAGCGTGGTTGCCGCTCTCCTTCCCCTCTCCTCATTCTTCGTCTCGTCTGCCTCTCTCCGCTGACGTTCTTCTTCCTCCGATCCTCCTACTGCTCCTCCCTCCTCGGACTCGGCCTTCTCCTGGTTCGCTTCCTTCCTCTTCCGTCCCCGACAATTCTGAATACTCCTCCGTTTCTGATGGTGTTCCTCTCTTCTTCCATACCCTTTGCGCATTTATTTCCATGGGTTCTCCGCGGACCATTTCTCCTCGTCTACTCATGTAGGGACATTGCCTCGTAATGTGTCCCTCATTCCCGCATTCAAAAAATTTTGTGCGAGGACATTGAGCTACCAGGTGTCCTATTTTCCCTCACCCGTGGCACTTTCTCTCCTCTCTTGCCCAATTCTTCCTCTCCTTTCCGGGTCTTTTCTCCCTCGCCGCTATTCTCTCTCTCCCACCGAACTCGGTATCTTTTCTCTTCCATACCTCCGGTCTGGTTCGGATCCTCCTGTATGTCACCCTACTCCATCCTGCTTCGACACCCTCTCCATGTCGGGCCTCCTCGTCTCGTGCGCTTGCATCCATCATGTCCTGGGCACACTCTACGAAGTTTTTCTCCTGGGGTAATCCATCCTTCTTTCCCGTGTCCCGTGCCAATTGCACCTTCAGTATCGTTGCCAGGAACCCCATCCTGCCCTCTATCCCGGCTGCAGTAACCGTCTCCCTCATCTTTTCCGTTATCCGGTTAAATCGTGCTAACAGCGATCCTGCATATTGTCCGTTCGTCTGATGAGGTCGTCTTGTCTCCCGGAACATCTGGAGTATATCTTCCTCTGGGGCCCACCGGCCTCCTCCATATTCCTTCTTCAGTCTATCTTTTACGATGGTTCATGGCGTATCCTCGTCCGCCTGTATTAGGTTCAAAACATTCCTCTTGACCCGACATACCAGGGCAGCTTTAGCTCCCCGATGCCGCCGTCGAATCGTTCCGGGTCCGTCACGGCCTTTCTTAGATCTTGGGATGTCGCCGTCCTCACCTTCAGCCATGCTCTAAAATCAGAATGCTGTTCGCCAGATAAAAATTGTACTCGTGCAAGTTGCTCCAACGATGAGCTCTAACCAACCATTTGGCCAATACAGAATCTTTAATTCCTTTCTCAGGGGTCAGACCACCTCTGCTTCTCATGCTGCACACCAAGCTCTGTTCAATTACCATTGAATGTAAATCTTTACTACTGTAAAATTTCCTTGAGATGCAAACGTCCTAAGCTCCTCTGAGGACATCTAGTCAAGATTGAGCACATCCTGAAGATACATATGGGGTGACTTAGAAGAAGTGGCCGCTAGCGTGAAAAAAAGGGATCCTGAGCTGATGACTATTTAATGACTATCACAATCTCCAGAGTATCTTACAACAATAAAATTCTTTATTGTTGTGATCATATCAAAGTATTTCTATCTAAAGCGCAGCAGTTTAATTTTTAAATCAGACTTTTTTACAGTAGAGCGTGCTCTAAAATTTCACCGTTTAAACAATCTATAACTTAGTAAGATTTGTGTATTTTATGTTTGAATAATAATCACTATTATTATTTATTGGCAGGTGTAATTGTACAAATAGAACCAAAAACTCAGATTTTTTTCATTGTTTCCACTTTTCTCCCGAATCTGATCTCCAAAACTATTGCCACTACAGAAAAATATTTAGGACCTTTTGTGAAGATAATTTACTAGAGTTCAATTTTGTATAGAATTAGATTTTCGCTAAAATCAATATTTCCCGAGATATATAAGACAAAGTGTAAAAAAAAAAAAAAAAAAATATATAAAATAAAGACTTAAAATATAAAGTCTCATTTAATGATTCCCCTTACTCGCATTCATCCCTCGCCCTCGGGAACGTTTGTTTAGTTGTATAAGTTGTACACTACACTCGAATGAGTAAGTATGCCAAGTTTCAAAACCTCGGGATTTTTTCCCTCTGTCTAACAATTTTTTGGCTAATTTTACCCGACTATTTCTTCAGGAGAGAGAGTTGCAATAACTGCACCACAGTAGGGCTGTTTCCAATCTGAAACAGAACAAATAGTACCGCAGCTGTACACTAGGTACTATTATACCTTCTCCAGTATCAACACGATGTAATACAGATTTTCGGCGTTACGCTACCACATACCGGCTTCTGTGTGAACCAACTGAAAATGATCCGTTGTGGGTTTATTTATCTCTTGAGCGAGCGGAAGTCGACAGTTATGATCCAATTAAAGCAGTAATAATAATAGTGTAGATTATAAACCACAATAATGATCGACTGTTAAATACCTTTAACTATAAGTACCTTAAATTGGATCGTATCTTACATCCAATTTTATTTTTAAAAGCATATACATAATTTGCTTTTTATAAAAATCATGTGAAATTCATATAAGTGAGGCATATGTATCTGTAAAAAAAAAAAAAAACGGTTCCTCATATGCTTATTACAGTTTCTGTGAAAATGGCGATAGAAATTTTAAGTAGAAGCCCACCCTCCTTTGTCTTTTTTTTTTTTTTTTTTTTTTTACATTTTAAAACTAAGAATTCAGTCCATTATTGTCTCATATTCGGAGTAAACTCTAATTTTTTTTTCTTTATTGTGATTCAACAAAGTGTGTTTTACGTAATACATAAAGTGAAAAGTAATGATACGCCTGATAAAAGGAAGAGAGTAGAAATCAAACAATTCGCCTTCTAACAAACAATGTTTTTCCACATAACTGTAATAAATGTCAATAATATCAAGAATGTTTTATTTATCGATCATACCATCTATCATACGGAATTTCGCAATATCAAGGATAGCTTTGGCCATATTATTCCGAATAAATGGGGTTCTGTTTAGTAGAACTCGAGAGACTTCTGGAGGAACGAACTTCTTCACTCCATAGATCCAGAAGACAACTGCGAGACGTCCATTTATTCAATCCAAAATTTGAAACTATATAGTTATAGTCAAAAATTTACACGTTGGAGAGCTAAATTAGATTGTTTTGTTAATATTGTTTAGAAAAAATAAATATTTACGAAGGAAATTTGTATTGTTAATATCACCAACAAATCTTTCGTGCTTTAATATTTTGTAAAAACTTTTATCACTTATCTGATTTCCACCTTTAATTACTGACTCATATTATAATTAAAATGTATATACTATTAAATATATTATGATTTAATGGGGTTTTTAGAATGACAAAAGGAGAAGGTACATCAGTATACACACAGTTAGAAGAATGGATATAATTTGTAGATAATAGGCTAGTCAGTAGAGGTTTGGATGATACAAAAGTTAGGGTAGAAGCTTTTTTTTCAAACTTGTATATATGGGTATAAACATATAAAAAACAAAAATGTTAACATGGATAGCCTCCTGAGAACTTCAGACAAAAAAAAAAAACAACAAAATTTTATGAATTTTTCGCCAATAACTTGCTGTATAACTAATTAAAGAGAATTAAATTCTGTATCAAATGAGTACCACAAATTAATAATTCGGTCCAGTGTTATGATCGAAAACTACAGGCAAAAAACGAAGATTATTCCAACTTAGTAAAAAACAGAGCCAGAGTACTTACTATGCATGAGTCAGCAGCTTGGAAATGAGTACATTAAGAGAAAATTATACTATAAAAGTTGCTAGGGATTGATAAATTATTTGCCACTTCTATAATTTTTTTTATTGAAAACTAGTTTTGAATGTTATACATTCATCTTCAGTTCTAAAAACACACAAAAATTCAAAAATAAGCCATTCAAAATACAGTTTGGTATTATTACACATATTCAATTAAATGTAATATAAATTAGTATTATAAAGCAATTATGAATTTAATTAAGACAAGAAATCAAATACATACATTAATTTAATATGTATAATAATACCCAAATGTATTTTGAATTGTTTATTTTTGAGTTTTTAGAACTGAAGATGAATGTATAACATTCGAAACTAGTTTTCAATAAAAACAAAATTA
The DNA here is from genome assembly GCA_948150685.1 of Rhaphigaster nebulosa. NCBI lineage: Eukaryota > Metazoa > Arthropoda > Insecta > Hemiptera > Pentatomidae > Rhaphigaster > Rhaphigaster nebulosa. Next base: position 155,735,175 of record OX411307.1, read on the forward strand.
TGGAAGTGACAAATAATTTATCAATCCCTAATTAGATTGATCCTTCAATACCATCATGCGGATGTCAACTGCATGTCAAGTTGCATCCATGGCATACTATTTTTAAGTTTCTGCATACAGTACTGTTTATAAAATTTACCTTCAACAGGACTGTTATAATTGTTATATTTTCTTAATAAATCATACTTCATCAAAAGTGTAAGCAAAGGTAATTGATTATTAAGAATTCTAGTTCTTACTATAGTTTAATTTTCTTAAAAATAACTTAAGATATATTAAAATAAATTATAAAACATTCTATTTATTTAAATAATGTATGTTTATAGGGGCTTATGCAGTATGTTTAAAGTCCTTATACACTCCAACTAGGGCAGGAAAGACAGATTATCCTACAGATAACACCATATTCTAGCCTGAAGTGAGAACATCAACATTTATTCTGTGGGTCCGCCACAAAATAAAAGTCAACTCTTCTAAGCCTTGGAAGAAATACAGCTTCGCACATATTTTTAAAATTAATTGCTCTGGGTGCCTAACAATTAATCATCATTGAACATAACATATTTACATCATTGCTAAAACATTAATTAATTGAAACACATCCAATTCCTCAAGTTTTCAATGTGTGCACAAAGTGTTCAATTTGATTTACAGATTATCATAGGTACCATCCAACTACACTTACAACTGTATTCTTTTTTTATTGAAAATAATAAAACAAATTTATACATTAACATTATGTGACGTGATAACAAGCTATCACGACCAACCAAGTTTGTAAATTATAACTCGGCCAAAAAAATCTGTGCTTGAATTAAATTTAAAAAGCATTGATCTCAGTTTTGTGGGTTGTTTTAAAGTGAACCGTTGAATAGAATTATTGTCCTCAGGAAAAAAGCACATTTCTTCACTGCGACCATTTAATTCACTTTTGAATACCAATTCTTTGGCTGTAAACCCTCCTTGAAATTGAATGGTGAAAAATGTAATCTCCAATTCTTCTTTCAATTTCACTTTCACCCACTGGGGTGATCCCTAAAATAAATTGAGATAAAATAAGATTTCATAACGACAGAATAACATATATACTATAAAAAAATTTCTTAAATTATTTTTATTTTTCCACTAAATTTTTAATGTAAAGTTGGCAAAATGGATATTTATATATAAATGGTCTCTCTTTAGGGCTTATTATGGAAGGAAAAAAGGATTTTTAACAGGATAAAATTAAACAGAGTTCAATGGGCAGCTTATGTCACCAAAATGCATATGTATGTAATTCCTTGGGTGGCGATGATAGAACCCTTGAATTGTTATTGCTACTCAATCAAAAAACATTCAACTCACTCACTTGATCAGAATTCCAACACGTTTCATCGCTATCATCAAACATGTTTTGTTTCCCAAATTGTTTAACATCTTTGTTTAGAACAGAACTCACTCTGTAATGAAAACATATATTAATTCCATAATATTACTTATTCTACAAAAGAACCTTGAAATTCATATATATTTATTACTTTGATGACTGCTAATACAAACAGATAAAAATAGTAACACTATATTTTCTTACCTTTTTTCTAAAGGTTGCAAATATTCATTGATGATAAATCATTTTTATGAAAAATGTAAAAAAGTAGGTATAAAAAAAATTTAGCACTTCGAATCAATAAAAAGATAAAATAAACTAGCGTGAATTTACAAAGATTAAAAAAATCAACTAATAAATAACTAAAAAAATTAGGAATGCATTAATTATAAACAATTGTGGAAGGAAAAATTCCTAGATTTGTAAATAAAATGATATAATCTTGAACCTTTTTTTCTTTTTTCACATCCTGCACTTACGACAAATTACAACACAGCATTTGCTGTATATAGATTAACACACTTTTCTAAGACCAACATTAAATTTGGCAGGATGGGAATGGCTTCAAGACAAAAGGTACTACATGTTGGAATGGAAAAGTAAAAAAAGCAGAAAAATATAAAAAAGAGTCATGAAGACTGTATAGGCAGAATAAAACCCAGATTTGTTGGGATGAATATGTCAGAAAGATGGATGGATTAAGAGGAAAGAAAGGGAAACAAGTCCAAAGTGTCCAAGATAGCAATGGTAATTTGGTGACCCAAGATATAGAAATTCTTACTGCATAGTATAACCACTATCAAGAGACACTTTCCCTCCAGGATTACAGACATCACTGATATGATGGACAGAGAAGAACTAGAGTCTGAAAGAACCGTTGACCGAGAATAGCTATAAAAGAAGACGAGGTTATATTGGTCATGGAGAAAATAAAATATGGAAAAGCTGCAGGCACAGATATCGTACCTGAGTTCAAAAAATGTGACAAAGAAATGATCAAGTGTCTCCAGAACCTCTTTCAAAAGATCTGGTTTGAAAAGAAAATACCGCAGGACTGGGGAAATATTATTATCCCCATTTTTAAGAAAGATAAGCAGACAAAGTGTGAGAATTATAGACCAAAATACCTATCCTCTGTAGTCCACAAATTATACATTAGGATACTGTGGCAAAAACTCAGGAGATAGGTAGAGTATAACTTGGAATAGAAGCTTCCAGGCTTTAGACCAGAGAGACAAACCCATAAATTCTCATTGAGAATGGTAATTTAGAGCATGGGATAGAGGAAGAAAACTACTTTTGGCATTCCTCGATTTGAAGGCTGTATTTGATTCAATTCCTAGGCATTTGGAATGCTTTACAGAAGAAACAGGTGACAGCCAATCTTATTGCAATTAAATTGGGGTATCAGGAAACCAAGGGAATTGTATGATTTAAAGAATGTGAATCAGAGCCATTTAGGTTTTATTAACGCGTCAAACAAAGCAATAGCCTAAGTCCGTCACTTTTCATAATATACATGGATAAAGTATGGAAAGTTTGTAAGCAAAAAACACCTAGAGCAACAGTGGGGTACTGGAATTTAATTTTTGTTCAGGCATAACCTATTCTATATGCAAATGATGTCTTAATTGCTGACAGGTGGCTGTCAATGAATGGTCTGAGGATCTACATAGAAAAGGGATAGATATAAATCCTCTCAAAAACATAGTGATGCTTATCAGCTGAGAGGAGGAAAACCCAATTCACATAAATGCAACGAGCCGCTAAAGAAGGTAGATAACTGCCAATACCTGGGTATAATTTTTAACAGCGAAGAAGAATCGAATGAGAGATTTTAAATAGTCAGGAAAGCTAATAGTGTATTCTACTCCATCTAAACAACAATATTAGGAAAACAGGAGATAAAGAAAGAGACAAAACCAGCTTTATTTAAAACAGTATTCCTGCCTGTTTTTCTATATGGTGCTAAGATTTGTACTGTTCTCAACAGGCACATGAGCAAGGTAACTGCCATAGAAATGAGATACCTTAGAAAAGATCTTGGCAGGACAAGAGGATTGCTGGAGAATTGAAAGGATAAGAGATGAACTAAGTGTAAGACCAGTTAAACAAGTTTTAGAAGAGAGTCAACTAAAACCGTTGGTCATATGTACTGTATTGATGACAGTAGAAAACCTAAATGGTTCCTGAGAAAAAGACCGGAGAGAGGACAACCCAAAGACAGGCCCAGGCTGACGTTCCGTTACTACATACAGAGACTGAGGCAGCACCATGGTGGAGATCAGAAGAAAAGGCCACGACAGGGATCAGTGGGCAAGATGGGCTGTGGCTTTTATCCCACGCTGAGTTCTAAGGAGGTAGCTAAAGACGAATGGACGGGAATGGTACTCACACCAATCTGATAAGGGTGATTCTATCCCATAATCACAAAGGTAGAACAGAAGATTTGATCTATATATTTAAACTATATATGGCCAACTTTTTTATGGCCAATGACCGAACTTTTTACTCACAACACGACATTATTAACGAAAAGTGTATTTATATAAATAAAAAAGGAAAATCTAATGCCTTATACCATGGCTAGCTCAGTTAACTTTTATTACTAGAAAAGTATAAAACGTACAATAATTCTTGTCATTTATTTAACTAAAACTTAACCAGTCGATATGATTAAAGCAGGGCCATATCCATAAAAATAAGTGCAAATCAAAACAATATTTGCAGGAATAGCAAATATCTTCTTAATATTCAATGAACTTCCACCTCAAAATAGAAATATCCTCTTCCAAATAGTATATTTTCTAAATTACCATCAGCAATTAATTAACCTTCAAGCAAACTGTCATAGATAAAAAAATAAATTAACATGCTATATTCACATATTAATAAACATAGCTACTAAAAAAGTGATGAAGAAAATCTCAGCATGCATAAACTAATAACTTATACAATGTTATAATAAAATAATCAATACAATTCATTCCTGTCATCTAATATTTTAATTATCTATGACACTGCGAGTTTTGATAAATTAATTTTAAAGGCCTTTAAAATAATTTTAAACATGAACAACCATATGAATCACCATCAATGAATGATACAGCTTAGACTCTTAACAAGTACAGTTAAATTCTAGTTTTTAAATGAAAAAAAAAGGTTTATAAAAATCACGCCTAATGTATATTATAAACTAATTTATTACTGTAAAAACGACTGGTGTCAGTTGACATCCGCATAATGGTATAGAAGGATCAGTCTAATTAGGGATTGATAAATTATTTGCCATTTCTATAATTGTTTTTTTATTGAAAACTAGTTTCGAATGTCATACATCCATCTTCAGTTCTAAAAGCACAAAAATCTGTATTTTGAATAACATTTGTATTTTGAATCTGTATAACATTCGAAACTAGTTTTAAATAAAAAAACAAATTATAGAAGTGACAAATAATTTATCACGCCCTAAATAGGACTGGTATGGGTGCTAAATGCAATAAACTAAGCATATTGATGTTGACATGCAAGTGACAAAAAGGGTATAGAAAAATTGAACCATAACATAACTAAAAAGAATATTATATTTCGTGGCTGTAATACGCATATTATTGTATCAAAGAAAAAAAAGATTGTATTTAAATAAAACTTCAACATAGCTTAATAACCAAATTCAAACAAAAAAGTTAGCAAAAATGGATAAACACCACTAATCACAAGAGTAAGTTTGCGTAATGATGTATAAAATTAAACAAATATATATATATATATTTCAACAGTTAAAATTAGTAGTCACTTGAAAAATAAATTGCAACTGTCCACTCACATAACACTTTCAATTAACGCCATGTTCACAAAATTATCGCAGTTGGGCGGTAAACATTAAATCCAAAGAGGAACTGGATCTAAACTAATATGCGATCGCTTCTTCAAGATTAAAATATGTCAAACCATTCACTCCCACTAAACTTATTATTTTATAACGGTTTAATTATAAAATGACTTCCATGGATTTATTTCTTTATTTGTTATGTAGAGGGTATTAAAAATCAATGGAATTGTCCAAAAAATGCAATGCGTTTAGCAGTGAAGGCGTAAAATGATTTCTATTTTTGTTAAGAATTAGCTCCGCATTGTCACAGTCTGAAACAAAGACTGTGCCAATGCGGAACTAATAGATATACTACTTGATTTTTATTGATGTTTGACTGTGTAGTTATTTAAGTTACAGAAGGAGTAAAAATTGGAAGTATTAAGAAATATTGTTCTGAAGATAAGGATGATGTCCCGAAATGTTAATCGTTTTATATTAATGTTTTAGTTATTATCTAATAAAAGAAATTAAGGGAGTGTTCTTGCTATCTACTTAATCCTATTGAAATGGAATCCCCAGAAAGTTGGAGATAAAAATACATATGTGCTATCTACTGTTTTTGATAAATATTTGTACTTTATACTGTATTTTATTTTTTACATTAAATTATGAGGAGAATAAGGATAGAAGATCGACCAGCAAATTTCTTCGGAAAAATCGAGCTTCTCTCCCATTGAAAGTAACTCCATCTGTCAATTATAATATTATCAATATAACTTTTTCCGACTACCTTCAAACCTCGTACACTCCTCCGTAACCTACAACTTGACGGGAGGGTATAACTGTTCTTGACAAATCTATACCACATTCCAAAGCTCCAAAATCATTTACACTAAAAAAAGTAAAAAAAAAAAAAAAAAAAAAAAGAAAAGCTTATCAAAGAATGGGCCACTTGATTACTTCGGAAATTCTTGAGCTCTTTTCTCTAAAGACTCTCGCCGTACTGATCATCGGTTTATTGTACAACGCACATGTCGATTTAATGAAAATTTTCTCATCATAATGAAACTACCTCATTTACTTTGATCATGTCGAGACAATAGATTCCGATAATTGCTAAACTTCTAGCTGAATTATTAGACCACAAAAAACTATCTTCAGCATTACACCTTTTTAGTGATCTTACCCTCCAGTCCTCCTTTCAACTGATCATATTCTAGGACGGTTGTTGTAGCCAAACACAAGAGCCTAGCTCAGGCTTCATATCATTTCTAAAACCACCTAGCTCTGATACAAGAATGTAATGTCAAATAGAAAAGTTCACTAAACATCGCCCAATCAGTCCGGATTACTGATACTGGTTTATGCCCTCCTGTTTTCTTTGATCACGAAAGTCTTACTGGGACCGAAACGGTAAAATAAATTGGACTGACTTTAGATAAACTATTAACAGGAACCCTCAAATCACATTAAAAAAACAATCACTAAACTTACGACTCAAATTATTTTCACCTTTTAAATAAACAATCAAAATTACCATTTCCTGAAAAATTCAAAGCATATATTTATTTTCCAACAGCACTGTCGTCACCTCGAACGGAAAAATCGTACGCTCTACCAACAACGCTTGGGACTAGTTAAACTGTCCTTCGCCTGAGTAAGGAATCAACGAATTTCTGCAGGTTTTAGTTGCTGCAGCGAAGTATACTTTGAATTATTTCTTTGGTATTATGTAAAAAATTTATTATATTGTAACAATGTATACGTAAATATTCATCAAACGTACATATTTTTAATATGTTTATATATAAAGAGATGTTCTCGACGATCCTAAATATATATACTGGTAGGGTACTTCTCGACGTTGAAATGTACTATGAATAAATCTCGAGACGAGTGCATTGTCAAGTTCCCTCTCAGTCTCTCTGGGACTGGCCTTGGGAGACAAATTATCTATACCAAATCGCCTATGCCTGAGTTATCTGCTAACTGGAGTTCTTTTTTCGTGTTGTTCCTTCACATTCCTTATTCTTGGTTTTCACAAGGTCTGAGGGCTTGTTCCCATCAGCTTGTATCCATGAGGTCAGGAGGCTGATTCCCTCCGTTCGTATCCGTAAGGTCTGGAGGCTGATTCCCTTCTCTTACATTGCACCTATTCCTTTGCAAAGTCGTGAGGCTTGTTCCCTCCAGGATGCAGTAAAGCCAGAAAGCTTGCTCCCTTCGATTATCTCCTATGTAATCTTAGTTTTACCATCCTAGCTCTACTCTTTCCCAGCTTCCTGCCCATACCCTTTCATAAGTGAATACGCAGTATCGAGGCATTCTTAGATCTACAACCTCCTCAATACACTAGTGATCCCAGTCGTGATGATCGATATAATTTACTTTTGTATCGTTAGTGGTATACAAAATTTTTACCCTAAGGCTAAGGCCTGAGCTAAAACGTTTAACATATGCAGGCGTGTAGCGTATGAAGCAGGTATCAACTGCACGCTCCTGTACCGGCCTGAGTGTTTTGCAGAATGTTTAACAGGCGAGCTGGGTTGTGTAATAGTACTCTTAAACAAGTATTTATTTCACTCAGGCCGGAGCATGATTGTACAGTTAATTTCTGTTTCATACGCAACACCCCCCGCGAAACGCTTTCACCCAGGCTAAGGGCCACTTTGACTCCACTAAATCCCAAGCCCCACAAGGACTCTTCCAGTCTCAAGGGCTAAGACCTAGCTAGCTCGTCAGACCAACATACTCATATCATTAATTAAGGTTAAAATGTTCAGTTTGTGTATTTAAGTTATTGTGTTATTTAATTAGTCGTCAAATAAAAACATCTGATTATTATTTGGTATTTATTTATTATTATTTCGTATTAACATTTTAAATTTTACAGTGTAATAAAAATATACCGTGTATCATTTATTTAGAGGTATAATTGTATTTCCTCTATCTTCATACCTTCATGAAATTTTATTTCCTCTTACGTTACATTAGTTGTTCATAAAAAATATGTCACAAGGCTGTTGTTGTTTTTTTCTACCGTTAGTTACCATGGCGTAGGTCATTCGTGTCGAATATAACTCTTCATTTTTAATATAAATGTTGTCTTCTTTGAAATTTTCTCGAACATCTCCTGACAAAGAGCAAGTAAAAAGATGTTCACCGTCCATTTTTCCAGTTGAGCAAAGTATGCAGATAGGATCTTCAGTTCACCAATATGATAAAGATGCTTACGATGGTAATCGTGAACAATGAGTATCCTGAAGCTAGCCACGGTCAAGGGCTAACTAAGCTAGTTCAGTGCGAGAAAAAAACCAATACAAACTTTTCTGTTTGATATAATCTACTTGAACCTTGAACTGAAGATGAATATATAACATTCGAAAACTAGTTTTCAATAAATTTTCAAAGTGCATAAAGTTTTCAAAAACAAAATTATAGAAGTAGCAAATAATTTATCAATTCCTTATAAGTTGTATATGAATTAAAACCATTTCATTTCATCTTCATAATATGTAAAGATGTCAACTACACATGCATATTATACGTTTATAATTGAGAGCTCTTTGGTTCAAATCAGTAAATGACCTCTTTGGTTTATTTACTGTCTAAAACCCGAGACCGCCAAATTCAGAACTAGGGAGACAATAAAAAGTTGTGTTTATTATATTGGACGATGAGTATTCCTGGTTTCAGAAAGGTTGTTCTATTGGCACTATTTTATGGATTTTTTTACACTTTGTGGATTAAGTAAATTACGTTGTTGTTACTTTCTTTGTTTTCCAATATGGTTCTAATCTATTTGAAGTTTTCCGAATGAATTATTCCTTTTTACTTTTGATACTTCTTCTCAAGTGTATGGGCTATCAACCCTTCACCTCAGTCTACATGATCAGTAGAAGAGGAGTGATGATGATGCAATTATACCCTTAAGTTATTCCATAGCTGCTTATTGTATTGTAAATACCTTATTTGCATAAATATCTTTCCATAGTCAAGGATCAAAATATATTGTATATTATTTCATTTTAATGTACTATAATAAAGTAATGTATCTTGTTTTTCTGGGAATAACTTCATACATGTCTTCTGAAATAGTTACAATGTAATATCGCCTTGCATATAACATACATATAATTTGTACTTTATTTCATATGTGAATACTTTAGAATTCTCTCCCCTTGTTATATTTACTTTTTTTTTTTTAATTTTATATGTTATTATGTTTTGGTTTGTTCATTATAAATAAATTAATTAATTTTCTTGATCAACAAAGTATCAATGGGAGTGTTAATACATAGAAAATAAATTAATGAAATCTACAATTAAAACTAGTCTCAAAAATGTCTAGATTCAATTAGATTGTTATATATTCCATATATATGATTGTAAAATAGACATTTTAATGCTAAAAAAATTATGTTTCGTGCACTTATTGTTTGCAGATTGAATTGTAAGTTTCTCATCTAAACCCAAAGTCATGGGGCTGTGTAGTTACATTTTTTTCTTACTAACAGGTTAAATTTTTAGAGCTATTAAAAAATTAATATTGTACAGATAATCAGGGTCTTTTATAGAATAGGTGTGTCAGTTACTTTTCAATTATTCCAGTGATCATTATCAAATATCATATGGTATAAAATATATATTTATAGGATATTGAAACATTTATTTGATTTAAAAATTATAAAATGAATAACATTTATAATAAACAATATTAAAGGATTGTTACTCTGGAGGCCAAAATTCCGACATGCCCTGAAATCTTCTTTCAAAAAGATCAATATCGTCCCTGAAACTTTCCTACAATTTCTTTTTGAACACTTCCATTTGTTGATTGAATCAAAATATTTTATTTTGTGTCCTTCACTACAGCATACCTCTTCTTGTAGAATACTTTTCGATATTAAAAATGATCTTGCACCTATTTTAATTTTTTTATATATCATTGCTTGAATAAATTTATTTTTCTGGCTTAAGGTTTTATTTATGTATACACATACAATCACTGAATCTCATATTAATAATTACTAGCAATCTTTGTAGTTACAAAAGTAGTTACTGAAATAACTATTCTATAAAAAACCCAAACTGTTAACATCAAATTAATTAAAAGCTGTTAATATCAACCTGTTTATTTACTGTTGCAAGTTATCCTTTAATAACATTTTACTTAAATATACATCTTCATTTTGTGTAAACATTATTAATTTGATTATTCATGGTTATGTTCATAAATATACAATTTCAATAGGGGTTTGGCTCCTGGAACCTTTCTGAGGAAACACTTGATATTCTAAAAAATGAAACCATTGATTGTCCTGAGGAAGAATGTAATAAAAACTTTTTATTACTGATTGAAGAAATCAAATCAAAAGTAAGTTAATTAAGCATGGGAAATTTTCATTACCCACAATATCTGTATACCTTACAATTTGACGTGTTCTTAAAAAAAATTTAATGATATTTTGGTTATTTGGACATTTTCATGATTTAGTGGAATGTTTTTGTGACAGGACAATAAATAAATATATATATATATATATATATATATATACACACACACACACACACACATATATATATATATATATATATATATATATATATATATATATATATATATATATATATATTTATTCTCCTTCAACTGTCATAATTATTTTTGTTTCTAGGAAACTTACCAAGTATGTAATAATGACATTTTTAAAGGCATCAATAATTCATTAGGAGATTATTTACCTTTTGATACCTCCATTCCAAAAAAGAAAGACACTAGTCCTATTAATATAGACAAAGGTATGCTACTACTTAAGAATTAATTTTAGTTATTAATTTATATTACCTAATATGTACTGAAACCTTTCAAAATGGAGGGAGTTATTGTTGACCGTATATTTATATTTAAAGGGAGAAGTTGATCGGGGGTGCGGTCAAAGAAATAGACTTAATAAGTGTGGTCTTATATAATTGTGCCTACGTTTCGGCCTAAATTTTAGGCCATCTTCAGGGCTAAAATGAAAACAAAATAACAACAATGAAAAAAGAGAAAAGAGGCAGTACCAGTAACAGTAAAAATGAAATCGTAAAGCTTCCAATATCTACCTTGGGTTGTAGTCCTGGCTCATTCTGCAGAAATATCCAAACCATCTCCGCTGATGTTTATGAGAATATCTTATAATGTAGGAATTCTTAAATCCTCCCTTATCTTCTCATTCCTAATAGTCCTTTTTTACTTTACCTGCTACTGTGCATAGGTATTTCATTCAGCTGCCATGATTTCGCTTATGTGTTCGCTTATGTGTTATCTCCTAGGTTTCCTGGTATTATCCATTACTAGATAAGGACCATCTAATATACTTTTTTTTTAGATTTTTTAGTATATTTCAGTTTTGACTTGCCAAGACTTTCTAAAATGTTTAGTAGCATTTGCTACCATTCTCTATTCTTGTTTTTAAAATCTTCTTCCATTTTGTTATCTTCAGTTACAATTTTTCTGAGATACCTGAATTTTTTAAAATTATATCCCCTTTTAAAAGATATTAAAAGAACTAGTTGAGGCCTTCTTTCATGGCAGCATATACTTTGTATATTTTCAATCTCACTTTCCTTGCTTCATCTTTTCATTCCAAAAGTGCTTTCAAATGTGAATTTTGAGCAGATTGTCGGTTGTGACATTTTCAGCAGATTCAAGGAGTTTTATTGTATTATTATAAACACTTCATTCAGCCTTTGCTTGAATTGCCTTCATAATCATTTCCAACACCATGTTTAACAAGAGTAAGGAAAGACGGTCTTCCAGTTTATTTAAAGTAATAGTCAACTTTGCAGCAAATAATAGTGCTAACTTATTCATTCATTTGTGTGTAAATATAGAAGTGAATAATATATTAATTAATAAATCGTTAGTGTATTGATTCCTTAGTCAAGGAGAAGGTTACTGCCAAATTGATCTCAGGTGTGGGTACTCTGCCTCTATAGAGGCACCAAGCAAACCATGAATCACAGATATACCTAGGTTCTCAAGATATACTCCCCTCCTCCTTCAATAGATAATTCATTATTTACTTTTATATTCACAAACATGATCATATGTAAATATATGTGTGTGTGTTATTTTTTTTTTGTTTTCAGAAAGCACTGTTAATGATTTAGTCAAGCAGTTAATACATAATATTCGAAGCAATTCGGAAAACGTTCAAGAGGTTATCGAACTAGTATCAAATACAAATAATGATGTATTAGTAAATGTATTATCAAATGTTTGGCAAAAAATAACTACAGAAGATGAAAAGAAAATATTTATAAAACTGATTTCTGCTTGTGCACTGTCATCGCATTTGTTCTGTAAAGAAATTTTACTTACTAAGGTAACTACATTATTTGAAAAATATTTAGCATTTGATACAATGAATTGAAATATCCCTTAATCAGTTTCTAAAAAACAATCGTACACTCTATTATAACTTTCATTTTAGAATGTTTGAGTTTTACGAAAAATTATGAAAACAAATTTGAAGAGTTCAGTTCTAGGAAAAATTTATTGAGATGCCTATTGAAGGAGAGAATAATTGGAGCTTTTTATGAATTATATTCTGATATGACTAAAGTACAGTTTATAAAGTTTTGACCAGATATGGACATAATCATAAACATGATTACGATTATTACCAAAAAAAAAGAGCGTGATTACTTCATTACACGATTGTAATCTTAATCACGGCCATCATAATCATGGCTGTGAATAGGATTACGATCGTTAAATCAAGTAATCATGCTCTTTTTTTTAAAAATTATAATTGTAATCATGATTATAATTATGCCCATCTCTGGCTCTGAGAGGTGAGTAATTGAGTGAATCTCCATATTTTCAAAGCAGTATTTTCCTATTCTGATAAATGTTAGTGAGGGTTGCTATAGGGTAAACCAACACATAAGCGAAATCATGGCAGCTGAATGAAATACCTATGCACAGTAGCAGGTAAAGTAAAAAAGGACTATTAGGAATGAGAAGATAAGGGAGGATTTAAGAATTCCTACATTATAAGATATTCTCATAAACATCAGCGGAGATGGTTTGGATATTTCTGCAGAATGAGCCAGGACTACAACCCAAGGTAGATATTGGAAGCTTTACGATCTGGTTCCAGACTACGAGGAAGACCAAGGGTTATATTAAGGGGTTATATCCACAAGCTGAGAGAGGCAAGAGGAAATACACCTACACAAATAAAATATCTGGCACAGGATTGGTTCATGACTTAAGTTCCTTCACACTGAATGGAAAGAAAATTATTGAAAATAAAATTAAGTGATGGATCCCAATGGGGTGATAATTAGACTTTATAAATTGTTTAGCAAATTCTTATTCATATTCATGAATTAAAACCCCAATTCTATGGTATATGCGTTATTGTAGATTGTCAATTATTTAATGTGATTATAAATCTTTTTGCGTAAAACTCAGTAATAATTACTGGTAATTATAAATTCCATTATATATTCTGGTAATTATATATATATATATATATATATATATATATATATATATATATATATATATATATATATATATATAATTTATTTAAATTTTACGATTTTATATTACTAAATAATTTACTAATGGAATTGTTATCACCTTCTGAATGTAAACTATAAAAAATAGGTTGTGACTGCATCATTAAGCAATAATGTATCAAAGATCTGTTTCAATTATATTTCAGTTAAAAGATGAACAAACATTTCATGGTACCATGGAAATAGTTCACTCTGTAGCTCAGTGGTTAGAAACACCATTAATTGTGGATACTCTGTTACCATTATTGAAAGATTCATCATCACCTCTTGCTACAGAAGAAACCCATCTAAAAAGATGCGTTGAATCATTATCCAGTATACAAAAATCTGATTTGTTGAGGTAATAATTTGCTTTCTTAATATTTCTTTTATCACTATTATCATTTATTATCTACATTGATAGAATTATCTTTTGATAATTGATATTTAATTTATTTTTAGTGGCTATATTACCATGATTGAAGGCAAGCTGCTGAGACATGATTTGTTTATTCTTGGAACACTACTTGAAAATATCGCCTTAACTAATAATAGTTTAGTCAAATTAGTAGATTTATTTTCTCTTTGTTTTATGGATTATAATGAAGACAGATCATTTGGTAAAATATTGATATTAATTATAGATAATATCTCTTCTGAGACTTCTAAAAATATACTTAATGATTTCAGTAATGTTTGTAATAATTTCAAAGGAGCAACACGTTTTAGGATAAAAGCTGCTTTGAAAAAGAAAATGAATCTTCAATAAACATTAATTAATAGACTTGGAACAAATTATAATACATTGCATATTACACATTTATTAAAAGCCACTTATGTACAATTGCAGTTTCTGATTATGCAGTCAATTTAAATTGATCTTCTGGACAGTTATTTTTAAAAAAATTAGGCATTTTTTAACTTTTTGTAATATTTTTATTTTATTTTTTTGTTATTAATATTTTGCTTTGTTATATTTAACAATATCTTTCTAATTAAGTTTCTTCCTAGTTCAAAAATGTTTTATATATTAAAATTTATGTGCGTAAAAAGTTAACACATTCTCAAATCTCATTGCTTTATTAAATATTTATTCTTAAATAAATATATTAGAAGATTTAGTTATTTTAAGAAGGTCCCTGCCCAGTCATAAGGAAGCGTAGTATTTTGATTGTCCAAGCCCAAATGGGAGCTTACAAATCAATGCGTGTAAAGACAAGTCATTGGCCATGAAATGAAAATAGTTTGGAAATATTAATAAACATTCATATGAAAGATAAGTTAGCAGCATCTATCCAAGAAGACACAAGGGATGATAAATGTTTAGAGTTAGCCAGGATGTTCCAGATTGACTACTGTGTTTTCTTAAATTAGATCCAGCGGGGTGTTGTCATACAGTTTGTGTTGCCTCTTGGCCCGGCCATTGTATGGTGACCTCCTTCTATCTTGACTCCTGTGGCTCTAGATATCACTGTGTATTTAACCAGATTGACAGCACATGGTAACAGGAGGTGCGGTCGATCTAGATTGGAGTTGGCTAAGATAAAGGGACGGTTTATTTTGTCACAGTTAAGGGTGTGTCCAAGTGGGATTTGGAACTATAAAGCCCGAAGATCAAATACATATCAATGAATAATGGAGTGGTAAAATAGCTCGTGGATATCACAAGATGCTTCGATATAAGTTAAGGAGGGCGAGAGAGTAAACAGGAGAAAGTGGAATACCACTAATCCAAGGAAATACCCGCCAGAGCCTGTGTGAGATTTAGAGATCCTAAGCCAAAAGATACAGGCGGATTTATTAGCCTTTAGGCTAGGATTTAATTGTAGGCCCATTTGACATATCTCATTGAGCTGCATTAAATGGTGGACTGCAGATGAAGAGTTTCAGATTTTTAAATTTTTTAGTAGAATTGGACTTCAATTGCGAGCACTACTGACAGTACCCTATGTGTCCCAAGCCATTTCAGGAAGGTCATATTGGTGTTTAGTGTAGTGTGGCAAAAGTATTTTTCATGTTGAATTCAATTATCATTTTAGTTTTTCCCCATTTTTCGTGCAGGAGTTTTGTGTAATATTCATTTAAATTTTTTATAAATACTCATTCTGACATATCTAAACAGTGGTAGATAGTGATTTTCTGGTATATTTTGCATCTGGAACATCTCTCTTCATGGTACAACAGTTGTCAGTGGACTTGCCTCGAACTCCACGAGCCTTTGTACCTCTTTTCCATTGTAAAAAATTCACTGATGAAATTGCTCACCATGCTCATAGCTGACAGCCCCAAGATTTTCTGGGAAGAAGCCTAAGTGAGAGTGAAGAAGTGAATTTTTAAAGACATTTTGCATCCCATAGGTTTATAAGATTGCATTAGATCAGCCACCATGTCACAGTAGTTTTCTGCTTTATGGTTTCCAAGAAAATGGTGACATAAATTTTTAAAAGACTGCCAGGCTGCTTTTTCCGGTGGATTTAACAGTCCTTCAAAATGTTCATCATCCATTAATGACCGTGTCTGTGGTCCTTTAAAAATTCCTTCTTTCAGTTTAGTATCACTGACTTTGAGGAATTTCTATTTCAAGTACAAGAATCCATCATAAAGTTTATCTATAGCTTTGACATTTTTCATTACTCATAATTTAATATGGAATGGAGGTAAATATATTTTTTCAGGATTCACTAAAGGGACATGTGACAAATTTTTCTGGCTAGGGATTCATGTTTAGGCCATAATTTTCTAACATAGTGAGACTTTTGTATCTCCGCTGTCCCATTCGCACAAAAATCAGCAAAATTTGGTGAACCCAAGTTGCAAACCAAGCAATAAAGCAATGACTTTTAAATTACCACAGATATTCCATTTATATTTTTCATATTGGATTTTCTGTAAAATGAGTTTCATATTTTCATATATCTCTTTCATACCAGCGGCATGCGCTACAGGTATTGATAATGAGTAAGTTTATTGCCAATATGTAGCAGCACATCCTTCAAACTAACTTTAGAGCAGTCTGTGAACAATCGTCACTCATCTGGATGGTGTTGATGCCCAAGAGTTTCCATAACAGAACCAATATCATTGCAAAACACAATCCCATTTTCTTCAGAGAAGCAGTCTTTTAAATCACTATGGCAACTACGATAACTAAATATTCTTAGATCTTTCTGGAGTAGATTCCAGCCTTTGAGTCTGAAACTTCAATCAAACTTCAGCTTGCTGTTTAGACAGGTTTAAATCCTGAATGAGGTCATTAAGATGACCGCAGAGCGGATGAAGGAACACTTGGAGTACTGCGGAGTAAACAGACCGACCCGGATTGTATTGCAAGAATACAATGACGATAGGAGTCCACCAACTGTATCTTTTACCAAGGTACAGAATCAGATGAGGATACCTATCGTAATTTATGCTGATTTTGAAAGTATATTAAAGAAAATAGACCATATCAATCACTAATCACTGACTTCCCTGCCCAGCCTTACATCTTTACAGGTGAGGACGCCGCAGATAAGTACATGGCACACATAAAGGCAGTGACACAAAAGATGTTCGCAATATACTCCATGAAGCGGCCTATGCTACCCCCGACCCCATCGCAGCGGAAGCCTTCCAAAAATCCCAGCATTGTTAACTTTGTTCCCAACCTTTCCTTTCAACCGTGATCACATCACTGGTTTATATCGTGGTCCTGTCCACTCCTAATGTATGTAACATTCTATATTGTATTCCTCGATTCCTTCCCGTCTTCCTCCACAATCTGAGCGGTTACGACGCTCACTTTATAGTTCGCGGATTGGGATATGATAACAGTCGTATTGACGTCATCCCCAACTGCGAGGAAAATATATTTCCTCAATCAAACAAATAGGTGCCCTAAATGTCAGATTTGTGGACACCTTTAGGTTCATGGCTTCCAGCTTTGTTAGATTGTCGAAAAATTTGTCCCATAATAAGTTCATCGATACGAAAAAATTCTTCATCATATGGTAGCAGCGCCCTCTGTCACTAAAAAACGTACGCTACGTCCATTTAAATGAGGGACGGGACTGGTGAAGGAAAGAGCACCGCTCTTTGAATATTGGAACGATCCGAATGAGCTTGTTAATCGTTTAAGGCTCAGACACACAGAACGCGATCAGTCGCGACGATCTGCGATCTCTCTATAGATCGCTCTGGCTGTATGGATAATATGTACAATATAATTAGTAAACAATTAATTTTTCTAAAAAATAAAATCGATAATATCACACCTAGAAGACAGAAAGGGGGTTTAGCGAATGGCTTGCGGGGTCAATGAATTTAGAGGGAAATTCTTATCACTTAGAACACAATTAGCATAACGAAATTAGCATAAATCATAAACTTATAGAAACTTTCAAAAATGATTTTCAAATCTTAAATAATAACAATAAGGAGTTGTCACAAATAGTAAAATCCATGGATAAAACACGTTACAACTTTTGTATCTCCGCTGTCCCATTCGCACAAAAATCAGCAAAATTTGGTGAACCCAAGTTGCAAACCAAGCAATAAAGCAATGACTTTTAAATTACCACAGATATTCCATTTATATTTTTCATATTGGATTTTCTGTAAAATGAGTTTCATATTTTCATATATCTCTTTCATACCAGCGGCATGCGCTACAGGTATTGATAATGAGTAAGTTTATTGCCAATATGTAGCAGCACATCCTTCAAACTAACTTTAGAGCAGTCTGTGAACAATCGTCACTCATCTGGATGGTGTTGATGCCCAAGAGTTTCCATAACAGAACCAATATCATTGCAAAACACAATCCCATTTTCTTCAGAGAAGCAGTCTTTTAAATCACTATGGCAACTACGATAACTAAATATTCTTAGATCTTTCTGGAGTAGATTCCAGCCTTTGAGTCTGAAACTTCAATCAAACTTCAGCTTGCTGTTTAGACAGGTTTAAATCCTGAATGAGGTCATTAAGATGACCGCAGAGCGGATGAAGGAACACTTGGAGTACTGCGGAGTAAACAGACCGACCCGGATTGTATTGCAAGAATACAATGACGATAGGAGTCCACCAACTGTATCTTTTACCAAGGTACAGAATCAGATGAGGATACCTATCGTAATTTATGCTGATTTTGAAAGTATATTAAAGAAAATAGACCATATCAATCACTAATCACTGACTTCCCTGCCCAGCCTTACATCTTTACAGGTGAGGACGCCGCAGATAAGTACATGGCACACATAAAGGCAGTGACACAAAAGATGTTCGCAATATACTCCATGAAGCGGCCTATGCTACCCCCGACCCCATCGCAGCGGAAGCCTTCCAAAAATCCCAGCATTGTTAACTTTGTTCCCAACCTTTCCTTTCAACCGTGATCACATCACTGGTTTATATCGTGGTCCTGTCCACTCCTAATGTATGTAACATTCTATATTGTATTCCTCGATTCCTTCCCGTCTTCCTCCACAATCTGAGCGGTTACGACGCTCACTTTATAGTTCGCGGATTGGGATATGATAACAGTCGTATTGACGTCATCCCCAACTGCGAGGAAAATATATTTCCTCAATCAAACAAATAGGTGCCCTAAATGTCAGATTTGTGGACACCTTTAGGTTCATGGCTTCCAGCTTTGTTAGATTGTCGAAAAATTTGTCCCATAATAAGTTCATCGATACGAAAAAATTCTTCATCATATGGTAGCAGCGCCCTCTGTCACTAAAAAACGTACGCTACGTCCATTTAAATGAGGGACGGGACTGGTGAAGGAAAGAGCACCGCTCTTTGAATATTGGAACGATCCGAATGAGCTTGTTAATCGTTTAAGGCTCAGACACACAGAACGCGATCAGTCGCGACGATCTGCGATCTCTCTATAGATCGCTCTGGCTGTATGGATAATATGTACAATATAATTAGTAAACAATTAATTTTTCTAAAAAATAAAATCGATAATATCACACCTAGAAGACAGAAAGGGGGTTTAGCGAATGGCTTGCGGGGTCAATGAATTTAGAGGGAAATTCTTATCACTTAGAACACAATTAGCATAACGAAATTAGCATAAATCATAAACTTATAGAAACTTTCAAAAATGATTTTCAAATCTTAAATAATAACAATAAGGAGTTGTCACAAATAGTAAAATCCATGGATAAAACACGTTACAACTTTTGTATCTCCGCTGTCCCATTCGCACAAAAATCAGCAAAATTTGGTGAACCCAAGTTGCAAACCAAGCAATAAAGCAATGACTTTTAAATTACCACAGATATTCCATTTATATTTTTCATATTGGATTTTCTGTAAAATGAGTTTCATATTTTCATATATCTCTTTCATACCAGCGGCATGCGCTACAGGTATTGATAATGAGTAAGTTTATTGCCAATATGTAGCAGCACATCCTTCAAACTAACTTTAGAGCAGTCTGTGAACAATCGTCACTCATCTGGATGGTGTTGATGCCCAAGAGTTTCCATAACAGAACCAATATCATTGCAAAACACAATCCCATTTTCTTCAGAGAAGCAGTCTTTTAAATCACTATGGCAACTACGATAACTAAATATTCTTAGATCTTTCTGGAGTAGATTCCAGCCTTTGAGTCTGAAACTTCAATCAAACTTCAGCTTGCTGTTTAGACAGGTTTAAATCCTGAATGAGGTCATTAAGATGACCGCAGAGCGGATGAAGGAACACTTGGAGTACTGCGGAGTAAACAGACCGACCCGGATTGTATTGCAAGAATACAATGACGATAGGAGTCCACCAACTGTATCTTTTACCAAGGTACAGAATCAGATGAGGATACCTATCGTAATTTATGCTGATTTTGAAAGTATATTAAAGAAAATAGACCATATCAATCACTAATCACTGACTTCCCTGCCCAGCCTTACATCTTTACAGGTGAGGACGCCGCAGATAAGTACATGGCACACATAAAGGCAGTGACACAAAAGATGTTCGCAATATACTCCATGAAGCGGCCTATGCTACCCCCGACCCCATCGCAGCGGAAGCCTTCCAAAAATCCCAGCATTGTTAACTTTGTTCCCAACCTTTCCTTTCAACCGTGATCACATCACTGGTTTATATCGTGGTCCTGTCCACTCCTAATGTATGTAACATTCTATATTGTATTCCTCGATTCCTTCCCGTCTTCCTCCACAATCTGAGCGGTTACGACGCTCACTTTATAGTTCGCGGATTGGGATATGATAACAGTCGTATTGACGTCATCCCCAACTGCGAGGAAAATATATTTCCTCAATCAAACAAATAGGTGCCCTAAATGTCAGATTTGTGGACACCTTTAGGTTCATGGCTTCCAGCTTTGTTAGATTGTCGAAAAATTTGTCCCATAATAAGTTCATCGATACGAAAAAATTCTTCATCATATGGTAGCAGCGCCCTCTGTCACTAAAAAACGTACGCTACGTCCATTTAAATGAGGGACGGGACTGGTGAAGGAAAGAGCACCGCTCTTTGAATATTGGAACGATCCGAATGAGCTTGTTAATCGTTTAAGGCTCAGACACACAGAACGCGATCAGTCGCGACGATCTGCGATCTCTCTATAGATCGCTCTGGCTGTATGGATAATATGTACAATATAATTAGTAAACAATTAATTTTTCTAAAAAATAAAATCGATAATATCACACCTAGAAGACAGAAAGGGGGTTTAGCGAATGGCTTGCGGGGTCAATGAATTTAGAGGGAAATTCTTATCACTTAGAACACAATTAGCATAACGAAATTAGCATAAATCATAAACTTATAGAAACTTTCAAAAATGATTTTCAAATCTTAAATAATAACAATAAGGAGTTGTCACAAATAGTAAAATCCATGGATAAAACACGTTACACCTTACACGGAGAAGAACTATATAATATACTTGTATTAGATATTGAAAATTCATTCGTGGGGAAAATTGGACGAAAATCAATTACAAAGTAGAGCCGTTTTTTTTCAATTGCAAGCAGCCTTACTCAGAAACATGTCAGCCAGTGGCGTGGCCAGAGGGAGGTCCGGACCCTCTTCCTAAGCGAAATCACAAAATAATTTAACTTGTTCTTATCTGTAAACCAAAATTGTATAAACCTGTTTGAATGTTATTTTATGAATGATATACCTAGGCATAGAAAATATAATATAGAGAGATGCCCCACTTACATCCTCGGTTGGGATGGGTTTCTTTCAAGTAGATCATTGGATGGACCCCCCCTCCCCCCCGGAAACGAAATCCTGGCTACGCTACTGACGTCGTCACGGATTACGATCACTCAAAAAATGTTTGGAAAACGTTTAATGTATAAAATTTAAAGGGGTATATAGAACTATATTTGAAAACTTAGATTTCCTTCTATTATGTGAAGCATTTGAAAACTTTCGAAATATATGTATTGAAGTATGCAAACTGGACCCTGCTTGGACGTGCACCCTACCCCAATTCTCGTGTAACGGGATGCTCTTACATACGGGATTTAAACTCGAAATAATAAAAGACGTGAATATAATTCATTTTCTCGAGAGTAAAATACGTGGTAGGATTAAACAAGTTGTAACGCATTATGCCAAAGCCATTAATCCATATTTGAAGGGTACTTATGGTCCTAAGCAACCGAACAATTACATCGCCTATTGGGATGTAATCAAGCTCTACGGTTTTGCGATGGGTTAAACTCTTCCCTATTCGGATTTCAGCTGGGCTGAATCACTCAATGTCTTAGGCATTCGAAATGACTCTAAAACCGGATATATATGTTACATAAATATGTATTTTGTGTGATATATCGACACTAGCAACTTTCCTGAAAATCATAAATGTAATTCAAGAGCTAATAATAAAATAGTTGGAAAGATAAAAGATGAGACCAAAGGTGTTCATACTCGTAGAATTTGTTAGGTTGAGACCTAAAATGTACTCTTATAAAATTTATGATTTAGAATAATAACCATTTATGTAAAAAACAAAACACCATTTATTAATGTAATTTAGTTAACAATGTAAAAACATGAAGCATGTTTACAATTAACGCTTATATCGAGGACTGTATTTTTTATTTGATTACGCAATGCCGCTTTTATTTATCCAAGATTTATCGGATCCTAGCCATTTTACATAAAGTTTATTTCCTTTCTTCCTCAACATTTTTTCAACTAGGTAAACCTCTATATATGACGCTTTTCGAAGTTCTTCTGTATAAAAGGATCCTTGTACCGGTTGCTTGTTTAAATCTTCTAAAAGGTAAATGATTGGATGTGTCTGATGAACTCACCGAATCTTCAAGATTTCCGCAGTCCAGTTCGGCGTATATCCCCTCGAAAAGTCTGTTCTCTGTCTAGGTAGTCGAACAAAATCCCCTCAACAAAGCGGTGTTTGATACCGATCGTTCTGCGGTTAGAAGAATTGTATTCAACCAGTAATTGGGGTAAAGTACTATGTAATTATAATTACCTTTAAAACTTAACGTTTTAAACATTCTTGCCTTTAAACTTATATTAGATCTTTCCAAAATGTTCGCTGTAATGGTTAACATTATATTACCTCCAAATCCTTTGTCAATTAAATTAAGTAATCAAAAAAGACCTTAACATTATTACCCTTCTAGCGATAAAATTTGATGCGAAATATATTTTGTTAGTGAATGAGATGGGTAATTTATTTCATATTCAGAAATATTTGTGTGAACTCTTATCTGGCATACAAGAAAAGGACTCCCGGTCGTATGGCATGTACCGGGCCCCCCCTTTATTATACAAACATCATATATATTATTTTGTAATGTAATTGCGTTCTTTTCAAAATAAGCCTTGGTTATGACGTCATATCTGTTAACGGGTGGGATAAAATTCACCAGAATTTTATTACCCCCTTTTATATAATTACCAGGCATATTTTTCAAATTTGTATAAAACAAGACTGATGTATCCGCATTTATTTTGGATTCTGCAACGCCCGAATCGACCGGTCTACTGACCCTAATGATTCGAACGCTATTTGCATCTATATACTGTGCATACAGAAGTGAAGTAAAAGGAAAATATATTTTTTCATTGAATGCGAAAGCCAAACTTGTTAACCGTCATGACGGCAGGCTGCAGCATAACAACTGGACCTGAAAAGTTTACATTATATTTTCTTCACGCAACTCTTAAATTATTGATTGTATTTCGTGCATATGACCTTCATGAACTGCACTAGATAATGCCAATAACAACCTTAAAGGCTCAGGCACACAGAGCGCGATCTCAGCCCGCAACGAGCTAGCGATCTAATGTATTACAACTTACTGCAATATACATGTCACACAGAAGACGATCTATCGCAGAGAGCCAGTCTCGATCGAGCCCAGCAGTGATCCATTTCTATATAGCTAGAGAGATCGCAGATCGTCGCGACAGATCGCGTTCTGTATTCCTGAGCCCGAAATGATTTATAAGGTCATTCGGATCGTTCCAATATTTAAAGTGCGGTGCTCCTTTCTTCAGCAATCCCGTCCCTGATTTAAATGAGCGTAGCGTAGGTTTTTTAGTTACAGAGGGCGCTGCTATCATATGATCTTGCACTTTAAATTGAGCAATATTTTTTAATCATTTTCAGAACGGTTACCACTTCGAATAAGTACTGCTTAATGTCGCCTTGATCATCCATTGTCACATCGTTGAAAATGCAGATAGAGTTTGGCTTTACATCTTGCGCAAAGTCTTTACTGGCTACGAATGTGTCATTCCTATTTCAGAGACTCAATTCAGAACACTTTTCAAATATTGATATTTAGCTCGATGTACAGTTTTTCCAATGATTTAGAAGTTTTCAAATTTTATCCCTTGGAGTGTAATAAAAGAGCGATCACAACATTGGTCTTCCAGTATCCGCTAGGTTCGTATAGCACCTCGTATGCTGTTTGGAAACAATCACCTGCTTTCGATCATCGGGATTTGTATTTTCCGGTAATGTCAAGACATTTACAGCTGGAAAAACTTCCGCTTGCACTGTTAATCTTATTTAAACTAGACATGCGCTGTCCACCAAACCTATGTCGTGCCTAGAAATATATAAAGCCCGAGGATTTACTTATGCATCATCGTATGCGGCTGTGCGCAAAGGAAGAGGCTTAGTCAATAGTGTTATAAACGAGTTACCCATTGAATTGCATCTCCCAGGTTATCAATACTGCGGATCCGGGACGAATTTGAAAATGAGATTAGCAAGAGGTGATAGCGAGTTCAATCAATCCGTTGGATCGAGCTTGTAAAGATAACGTTGTAATATATTTTACTGTGAATGTAGACGCAGAGCTGATAAAATCCTAGCTGAAAAGGCTTGGCAGAGAGTAAAGACATCCGATCCTTCATTAGGAGAAAAAGCATCAGCTTGGTCAATTTAGAACCGAGCTCGGTGAAGGGTTACCATTGGGTATGTTATCTAAAAAAGAATTATGTAAATTATTTCGATTCCTTTGGGAACCTAAAATCGCCTTCTCAGCTTTTATGATACTTAAGAGATAATGAAGTATTCTACACCCGAGAACGGAAAAATGGAATACACCGTACTGCGGTCATCTCTGTCTATAGTACAGTTCTAGTTAAAAGTCCTTCACTTAAATAATGAGTTTCACGGTTACTGTCAGGAGCTGCAAGCATTCTTCAAGCAAATTTTTTGCCTCCCATCCATCCAACTAGATGGAGAATACGTTATAGGTCTTTTAACATTCGACCCTTACAACACTATTCCCAATGTAGTTCAAGATGTAAACGACAAGCTTTATTATGGCGATTATCCATTACACTTCCAGAGTGGTCATATGATATCGAAGACAATAATTCAGGGGATAGAAGATCGCTCACTGTCTTTTTATGGTCAGTTCCACTCTGAGAGGAAATCCCAGCACTCTCTAGTCTGATTTAAAAACTAGTGGGAAGGTTTATTTTCATTTCTCCGAGGACAAACCTTATTAAATAGGACCGGTTTTGGGATACTCCAGATAAAACAATGTAATCCATCCCTCATCACGTTTCACGGTATCAGATGACATCGCTAATATTATTAACGTGAATTTTATCTCCATACAATGTAATATAGCGTCTGGCTAATATGCAAACGGAGTGCTGGGCCGCAGTATTCACCAGTTCTTTCCCGCTGTTGAACCAGTTTATAAACAAATAGAAGCAGTCGATTCAGGAATCATATTCTACAATTCTCTCGATCAAATCCAGTTTCATTCCCATCAACCGTGCACTGGAACGACTTTTAATAATTTGGATGAAATAAGAATACCCATTCAATAACAACATGTTTATACATCACCTTCGTCAACTGTCTACCTGGAAGAAAGATTATTGCAAGCAGACTGAACTGCTGCTGCTGGCGTGAAGTTTACTAACAAAGCTTTTTCTTTTTTGTTCGATGAAATCAGGTTCGAGTTGAACGGCATAGAAACAGATAGGGTCTGAAACCCTGATATAACATCGACTCGAAGGTTATACTTCTTTCACACCAAATAGGATCAATGCTTTAGAGAATACCTGGTGGATAGGAGGAGGAAATACTTTATCTAATACATCGAAATACATTATGGAATTTTTAGTGTATTTTTGCTCTTGAACATTTTGTTTAAATTCGGAAAAGATTTCAGAAAAAATTTAATTAATCTTAAGCTAGAGCTCCTTCTCATCAGATTTAATACCGATTTAAATTCTATTTTATCAACCAGTGTTGCTGCGGATGTACAAATCAAATGAGATTATGTAGTTTGGCGAGTACTTCACATAAGAGTTAGCGATGAGCAGAGAATACGCCTGCTGAAAATGTTGGACAGAAACGCGGCAGTAGCAATTCCGTTCAGGTCCTGGGATCTCTACGAATACCCTTTATTCAGTTCTCAAGAGATATGGGCAGTTATGACATTTACAAATTTGGAAAAACTATGATTATAGCTTTTCAAACAGATAGAAACAAAAAATTAAACAATGACTCCAGTTTGATTGACAGTTGCAAATTGAAAAACACCAAGCTTTATCTAAACTGTGAACAATGCCCTTACTATGACTTGAATTTAAGCTTCAATCGTGGAAAAGTAGTTCTTCTTTATGAATTGTATAAAGAGTTTTAGTCCAATTATTACGGAGTAAATTTAGCCGAGCCATGGCTACCTGGAACAGAAAATGGCTCCAATCACGGTTATTGACTGTTCTAAACAGATGGAAGCGATCAAAAGTTCAACAATCGATATCCGCCCACAGATCAAGGTGGATGTAAACTTCCCTGTGAACACTGAAGCATACAGGCTCACTCTTGATGACAGGATAGTAGAATATGAAATGGGAACCGAATTGGTATGCAAATTGTACTAACTCCTGTGGAAGTGATGGTGGTGTGACCAGAATATGTGAAGAAATCGTATTTTATATTAAATATATATACATATATTTTTAAATAAATTATTTTAAATTGCATTTATTACAACATAGTTTTTAAATAAATGATTCTTACTCCACAACGTCTTATTTATTTTTTTGATTTTCCTGAATAAGGATAAGAAAAAAAAAAAACCTCTTTTTTGTTGATCTCATTTATTATTTATCACTAAATAAATTATTAATCAGTGTCTTCGTATTTAAACTAAAACAATCTAATGGTACAATCTCTACATTAGATAAAAACAATTGACGGATTCACATTCTGGTTATAAATATCAGGCACTTTATCCAGTAGGCTCAGAGAATCATTGATTTTCTTCATTAAATCGACTAGTTTAACACTTTCACTCTTGCCGAAGCAGATAAAAGGAGATTAAATCGCCATATGCAGTGGTGACGGATCATTAACGAGGTTATGGAACCAAGGATATGCGGTTTTGAGTCGACCTTATTTCTACCTTGTGAGGAAAATAAGCAAACAATGTTTTTGCTGGTGGTGGTCACCACGATCCTTTTTTTTTCTGAAAGTAGTTAAAGTAGTTGAGAATCGTGTCACTCACAGCTGTGAGAGCCTGCCCATGTGAAGGAAATTATTCTTTTCCTTATTTTCCATAAATGCCAATGTAGGCAGCGATTCTAAGAGGCGAGCTGTAATCAACTTGTTGGAGCTCATGTCGAATTCAGTCATTAATTCCATTCTTCTCAAAGGCACAGGCTTCACTGATTCATTTAATTTTTTAAAAACTTGAGGGTTATGTACCTATGATAACAAGTTGATGAAATTTGCTCCTATCCTCTCTAGATTCACCACTCATCTGGGTTCCTCAATTCATTATCTCGGCTGGGAGATTCATAATGATCTTTAAATATCTGGTTTACCTTGAAATAAAATGAATGTATTATCATACACTTACATGTATACGGACCGTCTCTGTTATCAGGTTCAGACCAGCAACAACCGTTACAGCTCTGTTCCAATTTTCTTCAGCTGCGGAACGTAGGTCTTTCAACAGGTCCCACCCTTTTAAGTATATGTGGGCTCGAGGTTGGTCCAGGGTCAATATAGCGAAGTCTTCGTTAAATCCGGGAAAATATGCAAACTTGCACAACTCACTCAGCAGATCCATCGCGAAACTGCTTCTCGAATGAGAAACATTCAACCACCACTCAATCACCACCACGAGGCCATCACCGGCCTTCACCACCCTTTGGTCAGAACCGGCCCCAGAGATCCTTAGGGTCTCATCCCCAACCCACCATACTCCATCAATACAAGGCCACTTGGGATCCTCTGGAGCTCAACCACTCCCTCTATACTCCATCAATACAAGGCCACATGGGATCCTCAGGGCCTCAACCACTCCATACATTATCATTTTTTTTTCTTCACATTATTTATTTATGAACAAATGGGTGGAAATTAACCGATCAGAAGATAGATTCCTTAAAAAGAGTTCTATGTGGCTACATGGTTCTGAAAAACTGAACAATTATGTTAATTTGCCAGTTTTGAAAAGGGTTGGACAGCAAAAAGGTCAGAAGACTGAGTAGTTACGTGCTAGTAAATGTGTTGAGGAGTAAGCATCTGCAACTCAGATGAGCATGTGTCTTTCTGGGCAGACAGCCACATCTGCCACTATCAAAGAAATTACCAGCACAAATCCTAATATGTATAAGAAAATCTAACTAAAAATATTTATTTTAAAATAAACCAATAATATTTTAAAATGACCTGAACTTTTTTATTTTATTCTAGGACATGGCTCTTGATTTATAGGACTTAATTGTCTGTAAGTTGCGTAACAGAGGTTTTATATTATAGTATACGTGATCATTTGTTGTAAAAATACCATACATTTATTTATTCCACAAATTTAGCTCACTTGCCCCGCTGTGCGATGGAGGATGCCGAATGTCCTTCGGTTTTGAAACGGAGACGAACAACAACCAACTACCTCTGGTAGCAATCTTAACAACTCTGTTCAGATGAATCTGATATCGACCTCGTTCGTGCCTCATCTCCTAAATCAGATCACAAGGACGGTATTCCGGTCACCACGTCCGATTCCCCAGATAGGAGATCAGATCCTATCGATCTTTTCCTGTTTATCTAACACACTACACTTTCCATTAAACGAAGTGTACTCAGACGCATACTCAAAACTTACGACTACCGTTTCCGGCGATTTATTATCCACGCACATCGTAGTGCGAGTTTCTGACTTCCGGCGACCAGATGGATTCTGGTTTCACTTCTTCCACAAGTCTTGTCGTTGTGACTCCATCCCGGGTATTACACAATCGTACAGGAATTACAGTTTCCGTAGCCACCGTTATTGAAATCGACAAGGAACTATTGATTCCACGCTACTCTGCCTCCAAACTTCACAACGTTTGGTCAAGAATCATAACTAAAAATTCTTTTTATGACACCTTGAATTGTCAAAACACTAAAATAAAATTATTTAGCCTGATATTACTCAATTTTTTTTTTTTCATTTCAACAATTTTTGTTAATTATAGTATAGCTATCATGGCTATTAATTCATCATGAAGTTTAAAAGTCTAACATTTTACGAGCTGTTAAAATGATCAAGAAATAATAATTCAATTTCACCTAGAACCCCATTTTATGGATTACGATGTTGGAGACAAATTAAAACACGCATGAGCCTACAATATGATATAAATGAGTGAAGATCGATTATTTAGGGTATCCTACCCAAGACATTTATTCATTTCTTTCTTCATGAAAATTCAGTTCATGAAAATTAGTGAGTAGAAGAGTTTACCTACAACCAAGCATGCAAGATTTAATTTAATTGTGTATTCCTTCATCACAATTTTGGCCAAATGTATTTCCTTTTGAGCATACCTTTTTTTTTTTGTATGAATTACTATAATTTCTCAAATATAATTAAAGTTTAATTTGTTTTTAAAAAATAAACCTTTCATACAGCCCACTACTATTATTCATACTAGCCTAAATTTTACATTTATGGGTAATATTTAGTTTCTCCTAAATTACCGAGATCACACAACAACGTTATGCAACAATGGTGGGACGAGTATGCATTGTGTGCCAAATCGTAGGTTTCGATTCCCATGCAAACGTTTCAGATCATGGTAATGCCATTCGGGCTAATAAAAGATCTAGACAAACGGAACTGGCATCAGGCGACGTAGGAGATGTTCGAAATCGGGGTGAACAAAATACAACATTAGAAGGCATATCGCCTCTGGCGTTCATTTTGAAAAGGATTCATTTCTATTGCGAAACAGGATCGCGATCTCAAAGAGAACCAGCCGATGCATCGTACCTACGGTTTATGGTAAAAAATAATAATTCTTTCTGATCATAATATTATAACCTCCGATATATGGCTGCAGATTTCAATTTTCGATACGGAATCGCCATTTTCAAAATGCTTTAAAAATGCATCGTTACACACTTTCCAAATTGCGTTTAAATTATTTGCGTTACCATATCAGAGAAAACGATACATTATAACCCTCTGTCAAACACGATTCTTTCAACTGATGAATAATTCCACATTATTCACTTGGTTCAATACTTCCATAATGTATTACGAGACGCGTAAGGAATTTTTTCTATTTTATATAATCTATTGTATCATAAAACCGGCAAATATAATTGTCAATTAATGAAAAGCAATCCAGATTAAACATTTTTGCAAACATTGCAAGAAAATTAACGATAAACACCGGATATATAGGTAATTCGAACCGTTACAGCCAATTCCCATTTGAAGATTATCCATTATGTAATCTTCTAATATTCGATCAACCATACGTGGAACCGGCCGCATTTGAAAATTTCAAATTATTGTTTTCGGGAACTTCTCTTTCGGCAAATATCAAATATAAAAATCTTAACCTAATCAACAGAACAACCGTGATGGCTACATGCAATTCGGATTCTTTTACAAGTAACATCGTTGGATATGATATTTCCTCATCTTCCTGATGGTATGGCCCATCTGGATGGCCATTTATTACAGTAATATATTCAATTATATCAAAATAGGCAAGTAATTGAAAATTCACAGTCATCTACAGGAAGACCTTTATACAATGCTTTAATGGGTGTATTAAGAATATAAAATATATTTGAACATCAAATTAATAAGACTAAATGTATTCTACACCCTTTAGTCCTAATACAAGGGATCATGACATTGAACAAGATGACCTTACAAAATTCTAACAAAGATGTCCAAAAAGTATAAGAGGTATGACTTTAATAATAAACTAATGATAACTATAAAATACCTTCTTATTAAATTTTCCCAACAATGCATAGTATTAAATATTTGCAAATATTATAGAATTAAATATGATTGAAAATAAATATTGAAACTTATAAATTAATTAATGTAATGTTAATACTTATTACATTGTTCATGCTCTTCTTATATACATATTGTACATATTTTATAATATACTAATCATAAATACATTAGAGACATTAGTGTTTTAACTTTCTCTTAACATTAACTGGGTATTATTCTAGGCTAGCATTTAAGTATGTAATAGACTTAAAAAATAATTTAAAAAAGAAATTGACTAGATTCTATGAACCCTTATTATTTTAAAACATGAATTATATTTTGAATATTAAAAATTCTTTCATGAGGCATGAATAAATGCTAAATAGCATACATTGTTTCTGATATTACTCTAAATACTAGATTTCACATAGTTCTGATGTGTATCATAACAAATAATATGCTGTATTATGGTCTATTAAATTAATTAAATTAAATGTCTATTTGCATTTGTGGTTTAATTAATCAATTTTGAATTAATTATCCTTAGGACTAGTTGCTGGGTCAAGGGCTTAGTTCTGAAATAAGAATACCCTAACTTCTATATGGGGAATATCTTATCTAGGCATAAATTATCTCAAGATAGGTTCAATCCAAGATTACACAAACCCTTGGCTCAGCACCCGTCTCTTAGTTTTTTCATTAGTTATTTTAAAAAATCTTACGGTACAAGTTTACAATCAGGATCACTGGCTCGGTCCGAACTTCGCACTCTCTAGCGCCATTTGTTCTAACTAACTGCTTTCTATTCAGTTCTAAAATTCCTATTCATCAGAATTATAACAGCTTTATTTGGTATTATTTAAAAGTATTAGTGTTGTCGACTTCCGTTGGTCTGGGGAAGTTGTAGTAATAATTTAAATTTGGGTATATCTCTTGAGCGAGCGGAAGTTGACAGCTGTCATCTAATTAAAGCAGTAATAATTGAAATTACGGTAAGACCCCGACCTCAACTGAAAAGGATCTGTTGTTTTTTTATCTCTTGGGCGAACATAGTGAGCGGAAGTCGACAGCACTAATAATTTTAAATAATATCTAATTAAAGCAGTAATAATTTTAATAATTCCAATTAATATGAATGTTAGAATTGAATACAAAGCAGTTAGTTACCATAAATGGCGCTGGAGAGTGTTAGTGCAGCGACCTTCAGGTAAGTTCGGCCCGAGCCAGTGATAAGCCTTCCCGATCGTCAAGTTGTACCGCACTTACTAATTCTACCAATTGACTCTTGAATTATGTGGAATGTATCTGTGAATTATATCTATGAACTCATTATTTTCCCATTTTCTCATTATTACTTTAGATTTTTTCACTTTAAATCTAGGCATTAACAGAATAGATAGAATGAAAACCATAGCGGTGCCGATGAACCAAGTCATGGCCCTAAACAGTGGAGTAACTTTATTTTCTGTTTTTTGCATCATTGTGTTCTTCATCATTGTATCCATCATGACATGCATTTCATCCGAATCTTTTGGGGGTTCAGTATCTTTGTTCTGATCTAAGTAATGGTTTAATGGATAGTAATAATAATAATATCCTTTGATCTCATTATTTGTCATTTCTTCAGGGTCTAAAATAAAAATAATAAAATTTAAAATATTATTTTATAATTAATTAAGTGTAATTTAAGAAATTTATATAATATTAAACTTTATACTTGTAATGTATGTTTATTTAAAGTAATTAGGGATTGATAAATTATTTGCCACTTCTATAAATTTGTTTTATTGAAAACTAGTTTCGAATGTTATACATTCATCCTCAGTTCTAAAAACACACAAAAAATTCGAAAATAAGCAATTCAAAATATAGTTGATATTATTATACATATTAAATTAGATTAATATAAATCAGTATTATAAAACATTTATGAATTATGAATTTAATTAAGACAAGATATCAAATACATGTTGGTACTCACCAAGGTTTAAATGGATTATATCAAACAGAAAAGTTTGTACTGGTTTCTTCTCGCATTGTACTAGCAATGAACGAAAGCTAGGCAGGGTGTGTTTAGGTAAACGGTTTATGGGTCAGAGTTTTTCCAGTAATGCCGGTGAGTAATTGTTTTTTCTGTTATAGATGGGAATAAATTTAAGATTGGACTATTGGAGTTATTTGGTCATTTGAGCAAAAATCTGGATTGGATTTGAAGGATTTTATTATTTCAAGTGCTTCATATATATTTAATTTGAGACTTTTTTCAACGTGATTTATTAATTTAACTCCTGAGTCTTTGATGAATTTATGATTATTTTCATTTAAATGAATTGAAAAGTTGGAATTATCTGTCTTATTATTATATGCACGTATATGTTCCTTTAATCTCTGATTTAGCGATCTTCCAGTTTTCCCGTGTATTTGGCTGCACAATCATTACAATTTAGTTCATATACTCCGCTTTTTTGGAAAGGGTCTATTTTGTCTTTAGAAGAAGATAAATATGAGGATAGGGTTTTTAAAAATCATATTTTAAAAAAACAAATACAAAAAAGACAATTAATGATATCTATTCAACAATCCCCGAAGATAGGCCCATCCCGAAACATTATGTTTTGATTCCATATTACCGTCCTATATCCACCTAAGTCGGAAATGAATTGAAAAAACTATGATTAAATCCTGCATTTAAAATAGAAAAAACCCTATCCTCATATTTCTCTTCTTCTAAAGACAAAATAGACCCTTTCCAAAAAAGCGGAGTATATGAACTAAATTGTAATAATTGTGCAGCCAAATACACGGGAAAACTGGAAGATCGCTAAATCAGAGATTAAAGGAACATATACGTGCATATACGTAGATGCTGACACTATTCAAAATATTTATAGTTAGATTATTTTTCCACCTATCACTTTTGAATATTTATTTTTATTTTTGTTATTATTATATTTTTTACTTTATAATTGATTAGGTTTCAGACAGATCTCATGAGCATCCATATTTCAATGATAATATCCAGTTCAGCTATATTTATTCGAATATTCTGAATGATATAATCCCTGCCTACACGAAAATTAACGTACAGTACTTGGGCCTCATAGCCAAATCTGGTGTCGTTCTATAGAATATGTACTATGTATAATGTTAGCATTATGTTAATAATTTAATTTATATTTATTTATTTCTTAAATATCTTTAAATGGAAATGAACTAATTAAAAATCAAAATAGTGAATAATTCCGATAAATAGAGAGACAAATATGGGTTAAGAGGTTTAAAGATCAAATATGTTTATACTCATGCTAATTATTAGTCAATGACCTTGGAAAGTCAATGAATGTTGGCAATTTTTATATATTGATAATGGGAGAGAAATAAAAACTGAGGTAATGTTATATTATTGTAATGTGTATATATATGTACATATTTTAGCTAGTGTGTATTTGAGTATTAATTATGGTTTGTCTTATTTTGATTCATCCTAGTTTTCAAACCATAAAAGTAGAAAAACAGAACCTTCAACAACTGGCCGATATGCAGAGTCCGTGGAATTTCATAACTTGATCATTATAAAAAGAATAGATAATCCTATTCTACTACATTATCTTAACCCTTTCATTTCCAAGTTTACAGAGCAGGAATTCTCTGTGTGGCCAGATGATTTATATTTTCTTTATCCTCAGTAAAACTTAAAATAATGACAAAATTTCTTTCTAATTAGGGAGAGAAGATGAAAATTGATTTTTTATATTATTAAAATATTCTGAAAAATATTTATAATGTTGGAGTTTAGCTCCTTTATCATGATGCACTTCCTTTGATCCCGGAGGGAATAGTGGATAGGATATTTGTTTAATGTTTGGAAAAAAAAGGGCTAATTTTAAATAAAATAATTTGAGTTATCAATAAGAACATATCTATTATTCTTGGCACTGAAAAGGTTAAAAACCATCTACTACTGACACTCTAGACATCTCAAAACTGCTGCTAAGTATTACTTTGGGATGTGTGCTTGTAATCTGGGAGTTGGGATCTAAAAAGCTTACTTATTAATATCAAGCTAAAGCGTTTTGGAGAACTTCATAATTCCAAGTCCCGGAAGAGCTGAAATATATATCACACTACTGGGGTCCCTATTACTAAGCAACAAGTTTACAAAATATTGAGAAGAAGGTTGATGTAGTTTCCCCCATACCATCTCTAATTCCATGAAAGCTTGAAAAAGACTACTTCCACTAACTTTGTTCATCAGTCCCTTTCTCTTTCAAACACGTACTCATTCTATGTTCTGTCTCACCTTATCGGGTCACTCTTTCTGTCGCTAAGTGAACTAGGGATGTTATGGAACGGTGAAATAATGTATTAGCTCCAAGCAGCTCCGGATTTCTATTTGAACCAATTTACACTTGTCTTATTATAATATGTTCTCCCAAGTGGAGTGACAGTGATGTGGGGTTGCCAGGATTTATTTAATTTATATAATCATGATTAGATTGCTATATATATATATATTTCTTATGTAAAATAAGTTTTTAAATAAAAATGTGGTGAAATTTATTCCCTATACACGAATTTTATTTATTTACACTTGAAATTGTTTTTGTACTGTATTTTCTTGTTATTTTTATTTTTATTGATGCGTTAAGCCATCTGTGTATGTAGTTAAGTAACAATTTTTCATTATTAAACAGGAATACAACCTTTATAATTATTCCAATTCATTCTCAAGTACGAATTCTACATTTTATCATAAGCCAGCCAAATACAATATTTTATGATTCCAATTTTGTTTTAAATTTAATCCAATAAACTGAAGAAAAGTGCCTTGAATTATGCTTGAATTTTGTCATGCTTTATCGCTGGACATCATGTAATTTATAAATGTCAATTTTTTTAATCTATTGGAAAGAATTATCTTGGTTTTGTGATTGGCCAAGCCCTCTCCCCTTTTAATAATGTGTTAGTTTGTATCTGTCGTGTTTTTATAGCCTACAGTAGTAGTACAGTGGTGTCTCACTTATACGGATATCAGGTGGAACGGAAAATTCTTCGTATTAGTGAATAGGGGCAGATTTTGTATATTTTTTTTTTTTTGTTGGTTTTTTGTTTGATTTGTGAAATAAAGAAATATTCTTATAAAAAAAAAAAAAAACATGTAATAATTATTCACTTATACACCAAACAATTTAAAATCTTACAAAAAATAATTGAAAAATATATCTTATACGTAAGAAGAACAGAACTCGAAATTCACAAATAAAAAACAAGAAAAGAAATAAGGGAACAATAAGGAAGATACGTTAATTGAGATTTAAAACTAAGATAATCTTATTTTCTCCACAAGCTACATTGTGTAAAACTTGTTCACAATCACCAACAATGTCTGAATCGTTTTCATTTACGTCTTTAGAATAGACGAAACACAGTACTACTTCGAATGCAGCTACCGTTTGGGCAATTGGTCGTGTCATTCACTGGCTCTTCGTCTTCTAATCATTGGGAATCGCCTAAGATTCCTTCGGTCTTTTCCAAGGTGACTTCAGCTATAATTTCCTGGTCACTTTGGGATGCATAGGCAGCCAGGTTGTTGTCGAGTTCTACAAAATGTTTAAAAGTTACCCCTCCGGTACGTGAAAATTGGATAACTCAGGACGTTCTGCCACGGCTGTTTTCATGCCATTCGGTTTGTCATCAACTTGTCTTAATTTTCTCTTCTTGAGAATGTTTCGTTCTTTTTGTATTCATTTTAAAATAAAATAAATTGTTGATAAAGGATTGTGCGTGCACAACAAAACGACTTTCGGTACTGACAGAATTAAGGGAGTGGGATAATTTCTGAACTGAAGAGGATGAATCACTGACACACAGAGGAACAGACCGGAAGCTCCGAAACGATTCACGGAAAACCACGTGGAAGCGATCATCTTCAGGCATCTACAAATAATAAATTTTTTTTTGAAAAGCCGTAGTTTCTTCCTATAGTTGAATAATATTTACACCTGGGGGTCGAATTTTCCTTTTTATAAGTGAAAAATTAATTAAATAGGACTAAATGGAGTTTTCTCGGGGAATGAGAATTTCTTCGTTGTGTTTTCGTGCAGGTGCTTTCGTAAAAGCGAGTTTCGTATAAGTGCTCCACTGTATTTGGTTATTGATGAAAATTTGTTTTTGGTAGATAAAATCTTTTTAAGAAATTGTTAGTCCCTGTTCTGTAAAAAATTGTGCTAGCTCAAATTTTTGTACTGTATGTTGTTACAGTTTTTTCTTGAGATATTAATGCTCTAGGTCTTGCAGCCGACGCCCAGTCTTTGCTCCAGGCACTAATTATGTCTTGTTTTAAACCACGCTTGATATAGGAAATAGGTTTCGTTTAAGTAAAGCTAATGTCTTGTGATGCTATTTTTGCTTGATTACCGATAGCTTTATTTCCCGAAATTCTGGAATGTGATTTGACCCTCTTAATTTTTGTATCATAATATTTTTTAAGTTTGATATTATAAAGCTCTCCAAAATGTTTTGGCTGCTTACTAATAAGTCAAATGTTTTTGCGGGCTGGCTTCCGTCTAATGGAATGTGAAAAAAATAAATACTCGACATAACCAATGAATCGGAAAAAATAAGCGATTTGAGGTTTTAGGTTAAAAATTAATGCTATGCTCATAGTAACCAGTTTACTTTAAAATAATCATGTAATAATAATAATATTATTATTTTGAAATAACCACCCATTACTAAAGTAACATATCGTCAGTGCTCTTGTATATTTTCGACTATATTGGAGGCCCCAACCATACTTTCGAGCCAAATTGGCATATCACCAATTACGTAAGGATTCCATAATTTAATAAAGCAACAGTAATTATGGCAATTAAGTGATTTTATAATCACTTCAGATAAACGAAAAGGCAATTATCTGAATCATTACTAAGATAAATAATATAATATCTAACGAAACATCACATCGGTTGTTTTATCAATAAAAAGAGAATTGATTACAATTATAAAAACTACTTTTTTAAAATTGATTATGGCTATTAATAAGCAGTAATTACTTTGAGTTTGCATATTAGGTATATATGTTGCTGTTTCATGTGAAGGGACGTTGATGTTTGAAAACGGCTGATCCTTGAGGTTGTTTTCCAATGGTTCTTCCAAAGTACTCAAGATTATCTCACCATTAAATTCGGATGCCAGATCCTATAGAAAAATTATATAAATTATTAATCAAGTTATTTGCTGTCCTAAGGTGGATTACAATCATAATTTTGTTAATTAACTAAGCATGTTTTATTTTACATTTATGGTTTTAAAAAAATAAATTATATGATTTGTATGTTTTCTGTCATACTGCATAATCGATAAGCTAATATTTCATAGAATAGGATATTCAAGACGAACAAAATATATATTTATTTTATATATATAAGATAATATGAGGTAAGTACTAGATTTTACAAATTTCGACTTTACATGACTGTAAAATCTTTATTTTTGTAGCTAGATTTTTTAAATGTTCTTAGACCATTATGTTTAAATATTAAATTCAACCCTGTTCATTTTGATAAGATTGATAAATCAATTTAGTAGTGCTTAGTATGTACTTTCCCGCGTGTTGTAATTAGTAAGGTGTATGTGCGTACAAGGTATCTGGAAGACTCATTATTCAAGCAGTAGCGGTTGCGAGGGAACTGAAAAATAGTCTGTTTTCGAAGGATAATTATAATGATGTTATCATAAAAAAAAATTAAAACTTGTCTGGGAATCACATTTTACAGTCTTCAGTGACAGTTATTAAAAGATTTGTAGAAATATAATTGAATAAATGTATTGGAATAAACGAATTTTATTTCAATGCACTGTTCCCCAGTTGCCCCGGTAAAACATAATAGTAGGAATAAGTTTACACCACACACACTAGTTCCACAACAGAGGTCAGCACTTACCCCCTACTGTCATGTTTTGCCGGTTCAACACTCAATAGTACTAAAAAACTGTCAAGGGGAAATATAAATCATAAAGTGTTTTGAAGAACAAAGGTTCCATTTACCGCAAAAATTAAAAAAAACGACCCGTATTTCTTTTACTGAAACAGACGGTACATGAACTGAACCTCCAATCGGCTGCTTTAACTTCCTGAAAAATTACACTACTATATCCGATTAAGATGCACAGGGTGTGGTATCCAATCCTATGC
Organism: Rhaphigaster nebulosa; assembly: GCA_948150685.1. NCBI lineage: Eukaryota > Metazoa > Arthropoda > Insecta > Hemiptera > Pentatomidae > Rhaphigaster > Rhaphigaster nebulosa. Next base: position 155,774,831 of record OX411307.1, read on the forward strand.
CCGATCGATGAAAGCTTCCTCCAGAAGATTGACGGACCTAACTTACCTCCATCGTTATTAAAGTTTTTCGCTAAATGTAAATGTGTGCTTTTCACACTTAAGAAATGTTTAAATGAACATAAAAAAGGTGAGTGTAATGTTTGTTTGCTAAGCAAATGTCCTTACGTAATTTAATTGAGGCAGGAAAGGAGCGTAATTCTACAAATACTGGTATTGATACGGTAGGAGGAATTAGTCCAGCAAACGGGTCATTGACCCTGTTCGCCAACTACACAAGGTTCTGCTCTGTCCCATGTGAGAATCAATCCTACATCATACGCACTCTTGAGACTCTTGTCTCGAGACATTGCGGCCTCTAGGTAACTATATCCTATCTATACATATCCTATCTACGGCCTAGAAGTGCAATGCCCCAGAACTTAAAATAATATCAATAGAACAAACTTAAAAAGGATATATTTAAGAATGAGATACTTACGGTTTCATTTATCTCTTCATTATTGTCCAATCGTTCTTGTTGAATCTTGTTCAGGGTCTCTTGAAGGAAATTGCTTTCTAGCGCCGAGACTTTGGCAATGAGGAAGAAGTAGAACAATGCTGTAGGCATACCTTTAAAAATTATAAACACATAAATATTTATAATGGTGGTGAAATCCTTGATATTTCATGTAATCAAGGAAAAGTTAGTTGGGAGGTACAGTCAAGAAAGAAAACACAATAAGTGCAATTCTTCTTTTAAAGTGTGCCGAGGTTTCGGCCTAAGTTGTAGGTTATTTCAGGGTGACTAGTCCAGAAGTTTGGGAACAAGTCTACTTGTTCTTGCTCCCGAACTTCTGGGTATAGTCACCCTAATAAAGACCTACAACGTCGGCACACATTAAAGAACTATTTGCGCCGGGTAACACATTTCACCGATTCCGGGTAATGATGGACTACGTTCTTCTCTGCGTACCGGGTAATCAGATTGATAGGGCTGATACGCGGTAACGGTGGAATTTTCTTTCAAAATTAAAATTTAATTATTATGTGATTTATTACTGCGTAAATATTTAACATTATAAAAAATATCTCCATTAAAAAAAAAAAACCCCGACTACGGAAATAACTCTCATACTAGTATACGGATAAGTTGGAGATCTTAAGCCCACTACACAGATGGGAACGATGGTTCGGCGAATGTCTTTTAATGTGAGCAGAGAGCCACTTTCCCAGACTTGGTAAACACCAGAAGAAATGCGTCACACTCCTTTCAAGGTGAATCCCAATATTTGACAGCTTTCGTGAAAAATTCATTATTAAAAGTAGTGCAATTAAAATTATTAATTTAATAAAAAATAACTTATTCTTAATTTATTAATTAAAAAAAAAATTTAATACCCGGCATTACGTTATAAATTACTGGATATCCGGAAAATATACTTATAAAGATTAGCCTGGTATCACTTGTGAAAACCGAGTACCGGGTTGCCGGCCCAACACTTATTACACTTATGTGTTTTCTTCCTTGACCGCATCTCATAGTATCTTCTTGATAAATATTTATATATTAGAGATGATGGGTGGTTGACCATATTGTATATTAGGATGATAGATTGTCAGATAATCATTCAAAATGACTTTATAAAACAAAACGAGTTGAGCTTTTGAGCTTAACCGACGTTTCCGCACAAACATATAGGCCATCCTCAGGGTTAAGCTAGACAAGAGATGTTACAAAATGATGTAAACAAAGAAACAAAACGAACAAAAATAATGAAGATGCAATAACAGTAATAAATATAATAATTAATAAAAGAAAAATAAGAAAATCTATAATCCTATTTGATATTTATAAATCCTGATAGATATTTATAAATATATAAAATTTTTAGAGCAAACATTAGCCCTGCTGTTATTCCTTCTATATATAAAACTATCACACATATCATCACCCTCTTAAGCTAATTAATTCCCTATAGAAATCTCTTTTTTCACGATGTGAGATACATCCGATGCTATCAGGTCTCCCCAATGGAGGCGTGTTATAAACGCAGAATTTAATACTCAATAACTTTAGTTATTTGACATTTTTCATTTGGAATAACCGTTTTTGAGTTACAAATATGTAAAACATATTTTTCAGTCAAAATGGTAAAATTTACCTATTTTGACTGCCAGTTCTAAACAAAATTTAGTATTAAACCCTCAAACGGTAAGGTTCGGGTCAGATTGAGCCAAATATATTATTGAAGTGAAACGCGTCTTTAAGATTTTCGACACCAAATTTCAAGTGTCAGCCTAGCTATCGGCAAAGCGGTATTATTTAGGAAGGGGCATTTTAAAACTATGAGTAATAAATCACGACATATTCAAACTCTGGGTCAGCTCAACCCACCCTTACCGTGTATGTGAAAAAAGTTTGTTGTTCAGCAGTTGAATTCTTATTTGATTTTATATTTTTTAGACTCACAGTGTGCCGATAATGCCTATATACCACTTATGAAGAGTTTATTTCGAGAAATGCACCGCCAAGAGAAAATGTCAAAAGATGTAGGATATACCTGTATTAAAGATTTTAATTCAAAGATAGAGAATGGACGAGTACCAAATTATAGCAATGTCAGTTTATTATTTGGTGCCGAAGAAGGAATGGTCGAAGTTATAGATCTGCCAGGTATCGATATAAATATAAATTTGGAAAAAGATTGTGAAAATATTTGAGAAGATCGACCATTTACAAGGAAAAAAACGAAAGAGGCGTGACCTGTGTATCTGTTTATGTGTATTATAGTAATTTATATTTTCCTACTTTGTAATCCTTTTTTTTTTTATATAAGGACTAGAATTATTCCAGCAATGTTCTAGAATATATTTTTGAGTTTTATTCTTCCAAAAGTCTACTGAATAGCATAAAAATGAGGATTAATTATTGTCGGGTCAGATTGACCTATCCTTACCGTTTGTGTTTCACCCTCAAACCTTACCATTATAGTGTTAAGAATAGCATTCGACGCAAAATTTACTAATTTTCAATTTAAATTTTCAGAATGCTCGCTACACTTTACAACAGCCAGACGCGAAGTTATGTTCAGTTGACATCCACATGATGGTATAGAAGGATCAATCTAATTAGGGATTGATAAATTATTTGCCACTTCTATAAATTTGTTTTATTGAAAACTAGTTTCGAATGTTATACATTCATCCTCAGTTCTAAAAACACACAAAAAATTCAAAAATAAGCAATTCAAAATATAGTTGTGTGTTGGGACGACACTTATCTATTTTTTAAAATTACTTCCTGGTGTATGTTCGATGGGTGACCTAAATCTGCCACTGGCTCCTGAACAGCTATTTCTGGCACTATACGAAACAAGTATATTTTCCACAGACAAATTGCCTTAAAAAGAAAATTGGAAACTTTGTACTTATCTGGTTTTGGCATGGCCCACAATTGCTCTCAGTCACTTTTGTTTATGTTCAATTTCACACTTTTATACAAATATGAAACATTGTCTTCAGCAATTAAAATAATCATACCTTTGATATGTTTCAATTAAACCTTCAGTATTATTTCATATTTGAGCCTTTATTATTTTCAGAATTTTATGAAAATTTTATAATTATTATAATTACGGATGTATTGAAGCTAACGGAAGGTGTTTTAAATAAAAATAATGATTTTCTTTAATTTGACTCATATTCCAGGAACTGCCATGTTCATGTGTTCCAACCCGATATAACAGAACTAAAAAAATAAATCAAAATTGTGAACATTTTAATAAAATTAAAAAATAAAGAAGTAGGAAACACTTGCACGTGTATTAAAACGTTAAGATAATTAAAAAGACAAACCAGCAAAAATTATACATTTTTTTTAAATGTGCTCAAAATCTACCCAACTAAGATGTTAAAAGCAGGAAGTAGTCACATCTAAAACATTTAAAGCTTTTAATTTGAAATCTGACTAATGCCAGTCGATTTCATGAAAAAAATGGTAATTGGAATTAATCAATTGATTCCATCCAATCCACCATGTATTCGTTACTATCCCCCCCCCCTCCTCCCTCTTTAGAAAATAGAAATCAAAAGAGTTCCTTTTGATCTAGAAACTTTCATCGATAGCAACCTATTTTCACTGTGATTAGTTGCTTTGTATCCACGTGGGAGATATTCTTTATTATAAAAAATAAATTAAAATTCTCCTGGCTTTAATTTTATTCGGCCTAGTATAGATAGTTCAGTCAGTGTAAAAGAAAAAATAACTTTCAGATACTCATATAATACTCGTATAAAAAGGCTATTGAGCTATGACTCCTGAATGTAATATCCAGTATGCAAATATGTATAATCGGAAAGTGTTCATCGGCTGAAATAATGGGCAATTCAAAAATCTTAATTGATTGATCTCTTTTTATTTTATTTTATTTTTTTATTGAAAAAAGCACGGATGTCAGGAGCTGTTTTCGTTTGAGGTGGATCTTGAACTTGTTCTTTGAGTGGAAGAACCAGTCTGTCAGTGGGTCAAGAATCTAACTCTTCCTCCTTTGCCGAATTCATAAAACCGTAGCAGTCAAACAATAAATATTATTATTAAATTTACTATAGGAGAAAAAAATGTACCCTTCATTATAGTTAAAAGAAAATAAAGTATACATGGCTCGAGTAGATTTTCTTTGAAACATTTATTTTTTAAAGACATTATAGATAATCAGGAAAATATCCAAAGTGACTTAAAAAACAAAACATTATAAACAAAAGTTAAGTTTTTATTACAAGCTGACGTTTCGTTTCAAACATATTCAAACAAAAAACAAAAATTAAAAAATTAAAAGTGGCTATGACATCTATGATAGTATGATGATTAACCTCATATTATCGGTTTGAAAATCAATTAGGTAGTATCAAGCTTAAATTCTTTGAAGAGATTAATAATACCAAGACTATTGCTGAAATGTGCCCCAGTATTTAGCGATTATTCATTATGGTGTCATCTTTACAGCGTCGAACAGACGTCTTGGAACAATTTTTTTACAACAAAAGAGCTTCGATTTTGCTATAAAACTATTTTCTAAACGGTACGTTCTCCAAATATCCAACATTGAAATGTATGCGTCGTACTTAGAAGTATTGGAAGACTTCTCGCAGCATATTGACGGGTATTTTTCTATAACTTCCCAAATAAGTTGTTTTGAGGGCTTGGATAGCTCAAAATTAATTAATTTTTAATTTATAAGCCGTTACATCAGGAGAGCGAGCACCGTCTTGTTGAAAAAATGTCTTTTTATTTTGTACCGTATGCCAAATTATTATTGTGCACTGTTCTTAAACTTATATTTGTTCATATAAAATTAATAAAAATTATTTCTGTAATAAATATAGCTTAATGATAATTAATAAACTTGTTATACGCCGGCTTCCGGAAAATGTACATTGTTGATATTTTTAATTGTCATTATTTTTAGCTAAATTGAAATATTTATCATAACTTTCCTTACGATTTTTAAAATTATTTTATGAAAATAGCTTATGCGGTCCGCCAGAAAGGTCTGAAGTTCTGAAATACTTAAACATTCTTCAGTCTCACTAATCTGGACAGCTCTCAAATAATCGGTTAAATGCAGACATTCCGTCCCTAGCTCTTCTGCGTTAATGACATTGAGGTTAGGGGGGTCCATGAATAAGAAGTTTGGGGGCCCTATGGATCGCTGGGCCCTGGCCAGTGGGACGACGGGGTAAAGATGATACTGACTTTAATTAACAGGAATAGCTAAGTCTTAGAAAAATAGCCAGGCACCCTTAGAAAGTGTCCTTTATTATTAATTGTTTTCTTTATATTATCACCTGCTCTTTCTTAATATAAGAACTACATTAAACTAGACCACTTTTTTGTCAAATTGTCAAAGTAAGATCTATTCATCTTTTCATATAAATTAACTTTCTAATTTTTCTTCTTTTTTTAAAAATAATCAGAGGGTGATAAACAGGAACAACATCCCTATAAATGATAGAGGTATTCCAAAAACCATAGATGTTCAATAATAATTATCAAACTAGTGGGGCTTATGTTTTTCTTAAATGTATTTATCTCTTATTTTAATTTGACAACTTGTAATTTTAAGTCTCAGATATGTTTCTTATTAAATATTACTATAATAATCATGGCTTGGACCGATTCGGTTGTCATTTTCTCTTCAAAGATATATGATTAATGATTTTTTTTTTTTTTAAGTTTCGTTCAAATCAATCCCGCGATGGTTTACTGTAGTTTTGTAAACTGCTCTAGGTTATATTCTATTAGGATTGTATTCTCATATATGATATGCATAAGCGTGCGCACGGGGGAGTGTCAAAGGTGCACAGGCACCTGCTCAAACAAAATGTCTCAAACAATTTTTTTGTTCTATAAAACTGTAGATAGAAGCAAAGTTTAAAGATTCGACTTTAAAAAACATGATGCTTAGAACTAATGTTCAAAAACTTCAACCAAAACGTTTTTGTAGTCCAAATTGTTAAATGTTGGTTTAATTTTAATACAAAAATTGTTGAAAGTACGTTTTAGACAGGACGCCCGACTGTGGAGTGTGGACCCCCCGGTTCCATGGTTTGTGCACCCTCTAATAAACGATGCTGCGTACGCCTATGATGATAAGTGATTCTTCAAAATAAATGATAATTTGGTTGAGAGATTAAATTTGTATAATATTTACGACTTAATATTCATATATTTCTATTTTTCACATTAAAAATTATTATTATTGGAAAAGAAGTAGCACTATTCTTTTTCACGTTTCGGTTCTTATCTGCATCAGCTTTTTGCATGATCGCAACGGTAACTTTCGGAATCGTAGTTCGGATTTAAAAAGCAAAATTCCGAATTTAGTTAGTTGATGAATCCCGTTCAAACGGGAAACGAACTTTTCGGTTAAGTTCCTTTTCGAATGGGAGGTGGAGTCAGAATATACAGCTCAATTCGGAATTCTGAATTTTGAAAAATTTACCTTAAACTCGGATTCAGCGAAAAGGTTCCAGCGAAACGGATTGATTTTGAAATTTTTGATAGTCGCAACAGACTGCTATTCTAAAGTTTTCAAAATGTTCTATCAGTCAATGAGTTCCAATATCTGACTCCAAATTCTTTATCATCGACTCAACGCAAAAAAATCGTATACCGACCAACATGAAAATTAAAAAGAGCCTCGATATTTTTTACTCCTCAACGCCCAATTTATTGTCACTTCCATAAAATGATACACTATACTAGTTCTAATTCTATGACAACAAATACGGGATAAATCGAGATTTGAGCATTGATTACCTATGGAAAACGAGCAGTGATGGCAATAACCAAACTAATTACGTATGGAAGAAAATGGAAAGAAAATAGAAAGGATATACTTCTACCAATGCTCTATAATATAATTTATTTTTTATGAAATGAGTTTTATGTGTATTTTTAACAAGGTTCAGATCTTATTATTATTTTTTTTTATTTATATTTATGTTTTTTTAAACCATTTTCGATATTTTGGCCAGGCTTTTGAAACGAATATATCCTGTGACCGTTTAAAGGACTAATCCTAGTTTCTTAGCAGCCTATTATTCTTTTGACATATTTTTGTATATTTATGGTAATTTTTCAGTATTTCCTTGTATTTAGTAAATGAGAATGGTGAGTCAAAAAATTCAAAATAGACATAATATATAAAACGTTTTACATATTAGCATTGACAATAGAAAATATATTAATAGGTACGTTGATCATGACCATAAGACTTCCATCCATTTAAAATTAATAACATAGATCAGCTCTTAAAATAGGGATTGATAAATTATTTGCCACTTCTATAATTTTGTTTCATTTAAAACTAGTTTCGAATGTTATACATTCATCTTCAGTTCAAGGTTTAAATGGACTATTAAGTTTACTTTTTTTTTTTTTTTTTACTTGAATTACTTAGTGCAAAATTTCTGCTTCATAGAGACTTTCATTTTTGAGATACAGTGATCACTAAGTCAGTTAGTGAGTGATTGTAGATAGTATTCTATTGCTCGACAGTGAAATGGGTGAAATAAATGACAGTTATATTTAATTTCGAGTCCGTAAAAATTGTGAAAGCCCTTTTCTTTATTCTAACGCGTGAAAAAATGTAATTCTACAATAATTAAATACTTCTTAAGAAATTCATTTGTGTAACAGAAGTTTATTTTATGCATTGTTGTTATCCTAACGTAAGACTCTTACAAGTGTAAATTAAAGCGAAATGGCAGAAATGAAATATTCGAGAGCGAAGTCGCGGGTAACAGCTAGTTATTTTATAGAGTTTAAATATTGTTATTTTAATAAAACCTTTTATTGTTTTCAGGATATGATCTATTTTTATTTTGTTATACTTTAGAATGGCCTTAAGTAGGGTGAAAACATCGTAATAAAAATGTTGTAGCAAATGTTACACGTTTTTCTTTTTAACCCGTAGACCATTAGGTTTTTAAGAAAAACATTTTACTTAAACAACTGACTAAAAATATTTTGAAAAAGCTAGAAGAATTTTTAGACTAAATTTTGTTTTAAACATAATATTCATTCATATTCAATTAAGCGTTTAAATTTTATTCTAAAAAATGGGATGACAAATATGAAGACAAATGATGAAAATAAACTTGAGGGTGTGAACTACAAAACCTTTGCTTCCATTTTTTATTAAAATCGAGATAGCAATGGTTATTATTACTCACTGAGTGAAGAGTCTAAATATGAATAAACTGATCTCTTAATTTATTTTCTTACGTTTAAAAACCAATAGCTACAAAACTCTCTTCATGGAGCAACCGGTGGACTGCACAACTACTTACCTACATCACAATGTGAAAAAATGGAAGTAAGGAGTTTTACCGTCCACATCCTCACTTATATTATTGGTTTATGTTTGAAAAAAGTTAAAATGTCAGTCAAAGTAGTCCAGTTGAAATTCCCTGGACCGTCCTCCATCATACTGGGGTCCTGCTCAAAGTCATCTGTTATATATATATATATATATATATATATATATATATATATATATATATATATATATATATATATACAAGGAATATATAAGGATGGAATTAGTGGGTTATTTATCGATGCTATTAGTCAGGAATTAGAGTTGAAAAATATAATGTTATAGATAAACATCTTTTAGTAGGCATGCACCTAATAATAACCATCTGTTATTGAAATAAGGATCAACTTCCGAATTATGCACGCAATTGAAAGAATGTTAAACAAATAAACATGTTAAAAAAAAAAATTCAAAATCGCTTATCTGACAATGTACTCGCATTTACGGGATTCGGCAGCAATCCGTATAGCGAGTATAGCACTGATGGCAATTTTCCATGACCATTATACATGATTCCTTATCTTCTATACAAGGCGGCCTCCATTTTCTGACGGTCTTCCCGTTACTGGTCCTCTTATATTTTTATTGCCTGTATTGTAGTGAAGTAGTTCCACCGTCGCCTTCCAGCCATACATGAATCCGCGAGAAATTTTCTTCATTCACCAATCGAGGATATTCTTCATCAGTGAGGACGTAGATTCCCGCGGTTCTCATTATCTTAGCCCTTAATGCTTCAGATGCGATCCAGGTCGTGATCACATGCTCAGCAGTCTCCGGAACACCGCATGTGGGGCTTAGGGGATCAGTCTGATCAGTGACAAGGTATCAGTCTGAAGTTATATAGAGGGAAAAGGTTTATCATCCTTCAGTGTAATCTCCCCGCCAACGTTCCACCTAACCTTGATCTGGGGTATCAGGCTGAAGGCTAGAGAAGTCGAAACCCAGTTCTTCCTGAAGGTCCATGTCGACGATATCGTGTTTGTCTCAGTCCACCAACACATTTCTGCAAGAACCAAGACCTGCCTATCAGCAACCACAGCTTTTTGAGCAAGTTTTGGTGCACTTGTGCGTCACCAGCTTCAGCAATGCAGAGAAATCAGTGGTGATTGGTTCAAGATCGTTTCTGATTCCCTTCCAACCAGACCCTTCCGCACGTTCCTTCAACAATATGCATTGCTTAACCTGGTGGTACATTCTAAAACTGAACTGAGTGCCTACAGCTGTTGAGGGTGGTAATTCTGGTACTTCGGGCGAGGCTGTGAACGCTGGCCTCTTGTACGTTACGAATCTGAATTGGTTCAAGGAGGGAGCAGTCCTCTCACTTTAATAATATTTAAGGGTATACGCAGGAATTTTTTTCAGGGAGAGAGCCTTTCCTGGAGAAATATAGCTGATATTTCTGAAATATAGGTAATTTACCTAATTTCGCCTTTAATCAAGACAATGTTTGAGTATCGGAGGCAAATTTGAGTGTGTTACGGCTTTTTAGAACAGAATTCCACCAATTAAAAATTAGCTCAAGAAAATTTGTTTAAGCCGGACGAGAATATTTGTTTTGTATATTTCTGGAACAGAATAAAACTCAAAAAATTAAAAAAAAATTTAAAAAAAAATCGGACGAAAATGTTAGCCATTTGGAACAGAATTCGGCTGGTTATTATGACGCTTTTTCCAAGAAAATTTATGAAAAACGGACGAATATTTACGCGTTCTAAAGATTTCTAGAGCAGAATATTTAACTTTGATGTCGCTTGTTTCAAGAGAATTTTTTAAAATCGGATGAAAATTTGGGTGTTTTGAGGATTTATGGGGCAGGATTCAGCTCGTTATATTTATCATAATCAGGGTCGAATAGTCAAGGTTTTGAATCTTTCAGGAACAGAGTTTAACTCGTTGTGATTTATCCCTTTCCTTAAAATATTTGAAAATATGACCCGAATTCGGCTGTTTTGGTGCTGTCTGGAGCAGAATTCAGCAGATTTTAATTTCAGGATGTCATGCTACGTTTTTCATTATCGTAATTTCATCACATGCTCGGCAATGATGTAGAAGTTAATGTGAGAGCTGTTTGGTTCCCCCTTAGAAAATCGTTTCTGCCGGGATAAAAATTTTACTTAACGCAAAATATTTATTTGTTTTTAGGGAAGAACTCTAAATAAAGCCTATCTCTACTTACACTATTATCATTAGACCTATTTTATTAACTCATAACTCAATGCATAATATTTCTGTTCGTTAAAATTGTTGATTTCTTAATAATGTCATTGGTCTGTTTTAGTTGAAGCTTAGGCTTGCATTATAGCTCGAAGTTAATAGAGGCTTTCAAAAGGCAACGCAAGATTCTAAAACTCTACTAATATCGATAAATTGAAAACCATTAGATTGAACAATTTTAAAAATTAAGTTCAAGTTTTGAAGTAAAAATAGTCTCTCCACCCTTTTTTTTTCTAACTTAATTTTCTTTTTTCTCTTTCTCACAATTTAATAATTATCCTTTTGATTTTTTGGGGGAGGGAGGCAAGAACCTCTGCGTACGCCCATACCCATATAATGAAAGCAGGAGGTAACGTTCCCCTGCTTGTTCTATGCTCTATTAAGTAACCTGTGATTTTTGGAAAACATTCGAAATTGCAGGAAGATCGGGGTTTTCGGAAAATGAAAAATGTATAATCATCCATTTTTATTGATCGAAGAGGACGAAATTGTCTCACATCCACTTACAGCATATAAGAACATGATATTGTTTCAAAAAGTTTGGTTGTTAACTGCGTGAATTGGAGAGTATGATGAACTTCGTCGCTTTCTGGAAGACATTTTTTTTTCACTGAAACCTAACACCGAGGAGGTAAAGAAGATAAATAGTTTGAGCCTTTGCTTATTAGATACACCAAATATTAATGTGCATTTTATGTATTTTTATGCGTATTCCATGAAGTTTAATATCATGTATGGTCATAAGTGCCGTAACCATGGATAGTTTTTATAGAAATCGGACGTGAAGAGCCTTAAATCGCGTTTTAGCAACTTTTAGGGAATTGGGCCTCATTTTCAGCGGGCTATAGCGGCTTAAAGGTTAATAGTAGAAAAATATTTTATGGACATAAATTGTAAAACATTTTGCCTACTTTAATTTGATAGGGGACGGTCTAGTTTGAATAAAACACGTTTCCAAGATATATATGGAAAATCAAGGTTCCGAGCAAAATATTTGTCAGAAAACCTCAGATTCAAGTTGAGACTCCAAAACTAGGATATACTAGAATTTTCGTCTACAACAAACCTTTACCCTTTTCTGTTCTAATTTGTCTGGACCACCGCATATATAATTTAGTTTTAGTGTACTTAAACTTATGTTAAGTAAGTGTACTTAAGTTATTATTATTATTGCTTGCAATTTTTATTGTAGGCACCAGTAAAATCCAGTTTTTAAGCCACGAAACATAATCTTACGACAATTACCAGCCTTGTAATTAAATGTCAACAAATTGCCATATTTTGGGATTTTGGAAAAACAGAAATTGTTGAATTGTTTTAGGAATATGTTTAGGGGCTTAAATTGTGGCTTTTACTGGTGCCAATCTACAATTAAATTTTATTACAAAAATAATAACTTTTCGAACACTTCCCATTTGCTCTCACGCTTAAGCTGCCGAAGCAAGAAAAAACGATTTTCAAACGCGTTTTTGAGGTGTTAAATCGAATCTCACATATGTTGCTACATGTAATAGGGTTGTAGGGCAACTCTTTTTGAACATCTTTGAAAAATCGCTCTAGGACTATTTGGACTTATTGACTATTTGGACTATCGCTCTAGGCCTTTTTCGGGAAGTTTTTCGAGCTCCTTTTACATTTTCGAGATGTCCGTGAAAAATTGTAATAATTATTGTATGAATTTTTTGTAGGTAAACAACAATAAAAGCCACAATATAAGTCTCCAAACACGTTCCTATGGCCATTACAAGCCCTGTAATTAAATGTCCAAAAATGGTCAAATATAGCGGTTATTTTTTTTTTTTTTTTGTGAAAAGTTGTTGACCAATTGGAAAATAGCTCTAGAGCCATTTTTTCGTTTAGCGTTTTCCGCGAAAAGTTACTATTATTTTTGCACGTATTTTGTATTATACTTAGGCCTTACTAAAATCCACAATTTGGTTCCACAAACATGTTCCTACGACAATTACAAGCCCTGAAATCAAATGTCAAAAATTGGCCATATTTCGTGGTTTTTAATTTTTTTTTTTTTTTTTTTTTTTTTTTTGCGAAAAGTTGTTGACCGACTTTAATTGTTCTAAGCTGATTTTTTCGTCGTTTTAAGCTCTATGATATACTATTTTTATTTTTCCCAAACAAAGATTGTTCACATCCTAAAAGTGAAAAAAAAACATTTTCGGCACATTTTTCTTTTTTTTCACCTGGTACCGATTTTTCTAAAGCATATACAATATGTTTCTACTATTTTTCTACTAAGTATAAAGTTGAGAAAGTTTGTTCAGAATCTATTTAAAAAAATAAACTATCGCTCCTGGACTAAAATGTTCTGTTTGAATATTGTACGGAACTCACCAATAATTCAGTAAAATGCGCAACAAATTCTAAAATATTCAAAGTTTGAAATGCGGGTTTTTAGCAGGATGATGGATCGTTCTTTGTGATCGAACTTCCGAAAATAGAAAACTTGTGCCAAGGGTATCTTGATATCTTACATTTTATCTAGTATCAGACATATATAATTGATTTATCAAAAAAAAAAAATCATTTTCTTCTTAAAACATTATCATTGGCATACCATTACAGTTCTGATTATTCGAATCAGCAAAAGATATTATGGTGGATAATTCCATTTCGTAGCAGTTGTTTTCTTTTTGATTTATTATTTTAGGACTAATTGTTTTCATGTGGTCATATCACTACCATAAAAAAAGTAATAGTAATAAATACAACAAATAAAAATATTAATGACTGACACTAAAACTAAAATAAAATATTATGTTATTTTTCTTATAGTGTGCATTACTAGCTGCTTAAAAAAAATGATCTACTTAATTATTGTTTTAATGTTTTTTTTTTTTTTTTAAAGACCCGTATTTTTTTTCTTGAATTACATAATATAAATTCATATGATTTATTAATAAAACCATCACATTTAAGTAGTATCAAACGATAGAGCCTTTTTTAAGTTTTTGCCCTCTATCGTAAACCCTAATAAAATAAAAAAAAATCATAAAATACATACAATTAAGAATTTAACCATTATTGAGGTAAAAATATGTTCATTTTTAATTTTATAGTGTAATACATGTTTGAAGAGGTATTGATACAATTATTAATGTTTGGTTATGCCCAGATTACAGAATAAATTTATTAGCAAATGATGATTAAATAAAAAATTATTTAAAAAGTGATTTAATCAATATATAAATAAAAATAGCATTTCCATTATAATAATGATATAATTTACATATACATTTAAATAAAATTTGAAATCCAACATTTCTCTTTTTTCTGTATCAGCGTTAATAAATGACACATCCAAAATCGGAAAACAAGATTTTTCCATTTTGTTGCTAAAATATAGGGTCATCATGGATATATGATTATTAATATATATTATTATTATTAATATTATTAATTATTAATATATCCATTCATATTCAGAAAAAAAGCGGAGCATTTCCAGAAATTTCATTTATATCATTTTTCTGAGTGATTAATTTATATTTCGAATTTATTCTTATCAATCAGTATACTAAAATCGATGCTTCAAGAGTAAAATCAAGATAAATATATAAAGCATAGAAAATATTTTTGCCTCTTCACTACCGAAAATAGGGAAGCTTTGTATTCATTAAGGAATGAAGAAATCTTTTTTTCCTCAGAATCGAATAAATTTCCACAAGCGTTTTACGTTTTAGATATCAAAAAACATATTTAGTTTCACGTCTGTCTTTTGTGTCAGTCATAACATCTACTACCGTTAGTCCGATTTTGATGAAATTAATTAATTAACTAATTTTTAGATCAATTTTTTCAAATTCCAGCCCTCTAATTCCGCTTATGAATGCGCAAACGTATTTTCATTGAAACACCTACATTTCGAAAACGGCTTGTCCGATTTCGCCCAAAGTTAGAGGGAAGTTGAGGATTATATTAAAAATGGTCCAGTATTAATTGTATCCTTTCTCAGTTCAAATTAATGTAATGTTGAATATTATTACTCTATAAGGCCCATAGATTGAGAAATGGTGAGAAAGTTATACTTACGACCTTGGAAGACTTTTTTTTTTTTTTAAATGAATAAAGAACAGAACTATTTTCAGATAAATTGATGTACATATTAACCATATGCGTCATATAGACATGTAAGTGTTTATATTTTGAAGTTTTCAGGAGTAACTGGGTAATAAGTGCAGATTTTGGAGCTAATAAATGAAAAAATTTCGAAGGTTTTTTTACGTAGATTCAGAATCATGAGTTTGAGAAAGAATACTACGAAAATACTATGCGTTTATATCGTCTAAGGAAACGAGCTCATTGGAAATTTAGGTTTTGTAGGAATAATTATGGGGGAATAACTATTTTTAACGGTGAAGCACAGTGCAATCACTACTATATATTATATTATACGGTAGTATAGATCCCTTTTCCGGCTCTCAGGAGACATGGATTTTGACGAATGAGGTATCAAAAGAAAGGGAATTTCATGGAGATGTGACGAATCCTGATTTTGTTTCTTAAATTCTTACTAGGGCTTAAATAAAAGTGATGACAAAACTGGAAGGTTTCAAAGATTCGACGACTGAGAGTCGGCGGATCGAGACGGGATCAGTTGGGTTTTAATGATTTTGACGCGCGCATCAAGATCATATATGATCCTTTGGATCATATTGGTCCGGCCTTTTAAAACCTTAAAACCTACCTTTTTCGAGATAACGCACGATACAGGTCCGCACGGGCCTCATGCCATCTTGCGTACGTGTCGTTATTATGGCAACTTTATATCAATTTGAATCTGTTTACAAAAACTTTTGAGTGGGAAATTATATATTGTTTCCCATGTCCAACCCTAAAGGTAACTGTTAAGTATGAATACTACAAATAGAAAATGGTATAGCTGAATCTAATTGCCTAACTACTAAATTTAAGAGATGTTTTTCCAGTGGGTTAAGCTAATTACTTATTAAGTATGAACTGTAACTTCAACATAGTCATTACAAACTATGTAGCTTCACCAAATGTGTGTGTTAAATTAACTTTTTTGGTAATATTCTATTGTTTAAACGAATAATATGTTTCCCTAATATCGCTTATCCTTCCAATGTATTAGGGATCAGAAGAAGGATTGATATCTAATGCGAGAGTTCTCGCTCGGTTATACTAGTATTAATGTTTGGCTTAACTAAATCCATTGTAAGGGGGATTTCGGACATACCAATAACGAAAAGTTTTTTCTTTTAATTTATAAATCCTATTTTACTTGTAAATATTTTTGTCTGCCCTCTGCTGAGCTACAAATAAACACTCTACTTTTTTTTTATTTAATGTAAATGAAGTTCAGGTTTCTTTAGGGATTAGTCTAGTATTGGCACCAGATTTTCCAAAAAGTGTGATGTGAAATTATGCTTCCCAGCGGCCCGACCTCCTCCAGGACATTCTTCTTGCGGAGAGAGCCGGCCGCTGGTTCCTGATGGACGGATGTCCAGGCCACAGTAGCCGAAAAGTGTCAGCTTGGCTCAACGACCATTGTGAAGCGGAATGGATCGCTATGGCTCAACGACCATTATGAAGCGGAATGGATCGCTAGGAATCTAGACCTAACTCCTCTGGATCTGGGAGAAGCTGAAATCTTTAGTTTATTCCGTGTCCATCGACACAAGAGAGCAGCTTGTGGAAAATGTAACTTCCAAATGCGAGGAATTGGTAAATCTGTAGTATGTGGGAAGGAAGGAAGGAAGGGGGCAGAGAAAAACATTTACAAATATATATATATATGTATATAAAACTAAAACTGGGATAATATCTAAATTATTTATTGTGAATTATTAGATGAATCAGAAATGATTATAAAGACGACATGATATAAAAATATAACTGAATGTTGATAGATAGGTCAGGATTATATTAATTATAGATATGTAAAAGATAATTTCATATTGGTGTATAAGCAAAAAATCTCAAATTCAAGCTAAAATGCTCTTATATAACGCCAAGAGATAAACAACGATTTTCATTATCTAAAAAGAAGTTATTACAATAACTTTCAGTGTATTGGATATTCACGTAACATAACGTAAAATATGCTCCGAAAGTTGTGCACTTATGCGATGTTGGTATATTTAAAAAAATCCCCAACGATAGAATGAAAATAATTATTTTTTCAGTCAAATATTTTTTTCATTTTTACCTAATGAAAATAAATTTAAGAAGTAAACAAGTTTTAATCTTTATGAAAACCATTAGCAAGACAACAGAACGACCAACATTTTAAATTAAATATACAAAATATGCATGCAATATAAGTTTATAAAATTTAAAACAAAATCATATAACAAATTAAATGAACGACGAAAAGAACATTTACTAAGAAGGTATTAAGGCATTCCTTTCTGTTTTAATATTGTTCGTTTTATTCTACATCCATTTAATTTTAAATTAAAATTCCTTTTATTTGGATTAAAAATATTTTTCAGAATTAAAAAAAAATGTCTTGATGAAAATAATCAAATATACGCGATATTATCAACAGATATGCTAAAAAATATCAGGTAACCTTAACAAAAAATGTATTAACAAAAAACTCCAGCATCTGTTGATATTTATGTGTATGTAGTACATAGGAGTCGTAGTCACGAAAGAAATGTTTTTTTTTCTTTTTACAATTTGCAATAACCATCCAAATATCTTACAACAACCATATTACCCTAATGTATTCATTTATTGTTTTGTCTATTGTATTGTATCTATCCCTCAGGATCACTTGTGGCATTCGTATTAGCTATGCAATAATTCATTGAATATCAATAGAATATAATTATATGAAAACATATAATATAAGTATAGTTGTAAAATAAATAATATAATAATATTTAAGTCAAACGAAAATAGTGAAATATATAAAAATAATGATTGAACCTAATTATTAATGATGTATTAATTGAGTAAAAAAAAGAGAAAAAAAAATGACAAGTAAGAGTTTCTTTAAGATTAACGAAGGAGATATATGTAAATGGAACACCGAACTGAAAAATGAAAAATGAGTTGGCTGAAGTGCTGGAAAGGAAATTCTACGGTATTTTCATATTGTATATTGTCGGGGATATAATCGTATCAAGATGAATAAAACATGCGTTTCATAAAAAGGTCATTGTCAGCGCATAAAAACGACCATAATTTTACAGTTGAATTACGATGTGGTTCAAAACATTAGCGAGAAATTAATAAATCAACATAATAATATGCATGTTTTAAACACCTTCACCAATCCTCGAAAGTTATTTCCAAGATTAATGGATGAGAGGAAATATGTAGAGCGGAGTGAAAAGTAGAAAAAACAAAAACCGTAAAAGAAAACCTTATTAAAGAATCATTTATTATTCCACTAATAGCTCCACAACTATTAGCTTGGATTCTACTTTTATTCAACGGCACCGATCTCACATTGGACTGAAATGCTTGAGAATACTTTGGAAATCAGGAAACAGGATTTGGGGTAGATCGAAGTGCAAATTATTTCATCATTTCATTGTTTTTTTTATGTCAAGATAAAACTATAGAAAGAACTATACCAAGCCTCACAAGAAAACTATAGCTGAAATATTTACCCCAGCACTAGGAGCCCAACAAATTTGTTCAAATTATAATTTAAAAAAAATTATTGTTGATTGATACAAAGGAGGCCGCTGAAAGAGCCCGAATCCGGATTTAAAATGAACCCCACTCCTCACCGATCTTCTTCAATACAGCGCAAAAGTCTATTATTTTCAAGGAAAATACGACGCAAAATATATGATTAATTAATATCTACCAGTATTTTTCTCTTATAAATCTATTAGAAATAATTATACAATCACAAACCTGCAATAGTCAAACAAGAAACTTTCCTACCGGTAGCTAGTCCGGCAAGTAGAATTGGCGGAATTGTGTTCTATGATATTGAGGATTGTATAATTAATTTTGGTGATCACTAAGAAAATTATATCTTTAAAGGTAAATCATTTTTCGGACGAAATAGGCGGAACAGGAGGGCTCTCCGGGGCTCTGGAGATGACGTCATTGTGCCTAATTGCTAATTACTGGAGAAGTACATTCTCATGAAGCTCTCTAAAATTTTTCAACATGATATTAATCAGTAAATTTTTTGGGCATCGCACAGAGGTCAAAAAACGGCCTTTTTGCGAGAAAAAAATTGCCTCTTTTCTTGTTTTTAACTGAATTACACAGCAAGAGGGTTGTTTTAATGTATTTTTTCATTCTGAATCGAATGCAGCAAATCCTAATTTAATAGACTTAACATAAACTTAAACATTTCGCGATATAATTCAAAAGGTATAGAAAACAATTGGGTAAATAATGGGTAAATTGAAAACAATTATATGAACATTAATAATACGCGATTTTACAAAAAAGTAATAATTTAAAAACTTTTAACATAGTATTAATATGTATTTTTATATTTAATATCAATTAAATACAAACAAATAATTTTCCGCTATCATATTAATTACATCTTTTCGGAGATCGAGAATTCTTAGTTTTTTGTTTGTTCTGAATTTATTAATAAAATCATAGGATGTCACTTGAAGCATGCTGATCAGATCATCATTGGTAGCGACCCTCCTGAACTTGGTCTATACTCTCGATAATTTTTTTTCCTAGCTTCCTGGAGTTCTTCTGTGAGCATCCCAATAGACTGAATAGCACCCGAAATTATAATGCTACCATACAAGAATCTTGTGGACTATATTTTTTGAATTTCTAAATTCTAAATAAATATGATAAGTTATTCGAATTAGTGGTTTCAAGTTTTAAGAAAAAAATAAACAGAAACACGTTTATTTGCATTTTTTTTATACTTCCAGAACAATTTCTCTAAAAGTTTCCACACACGTCCAGTCAGAACATTGTTTCTACGAATTAAAATCAAAATATCAACAAAGTTCGCAGGTTTACGCAGTTAGGTATTATTCCCTCACGTAAATAGAAGCCAAATAGATTAAGAGAAACATGTTAAAGCACTGCGCTCAAAGATGTACGCTTTTCAAAAGAACTATATCAACAATTCAAAAGAAGTTCAAAAAAATACATTTAAAAAGGCCTTTCAACCATCCACAAGTGTCATCTATATAAAAATTGATGTGCCAACAGTGTCATTGTAAATTCATTGATAAAGTAGTAGAAATGAACTGACTCAGAATTTTGATATCGAATTTCATACTTCAGAGTTATTTATGATAGCTAGGAGTTTCAGCTAAGCAAATACAACTTTAAAATCATTTCCTCCCGTAAATCTGGGAATAGGCACGTGAACTATACTAAAATTATAGGATATATTTGAATCGGAAGTTTTAGAGGGTTGCGGTTTAGGTTTTTTTTTTTCTCTCACCTTTTTGACCATTGTACGCTGGCTCCGCGGACAATGTGTTTTCCCTCTCAAGGGTCAAAAGCAGGAGTTATCTTCATTCATGTTTCACTTCTCTACTATTATCTAATTGATTCAGAATTTCTCAGAATAGTCTTAGAAAGGGAACGCTGATTACAGCATCAAGCAATCGGTTATTAATAGAACGGACATATTTAAATGGAAAAGGTGAGGAGGGAAGGGGGCAAGTCAAGTGGGCTGTAAGCTAAACCTAGTGGAATGAATGTCAGGTGACACATCTGTTAATTGATATTAAATGATCTAGAATGAGGTATATAAATGTTGAGAATCTGCCAATCTGTCTCATTCCCTCCATCGGCTTCTAACAGCAATCCCAGCAAGGTAGTATCTCATTGGAATCTATTGCAGAGCTATACGAATTTACCTAAAATGTTCCTGAATAATATCGAAATTCCATGGTCCAATAATATTGCATTTACAATACTCGTCACTTGCCCGACACTCATCATATTGTATATTGAAACTGTTGCATCCTATCATCAAATAACTGACTTGGCAAAAGCTTACTTAACACAATTTACTTAACGACAATGGAGTAAAATAATTTAATAATTTACTAGCATCGGATTCTATACAAACAGACATATCTCTAAGTAATGATTAAAGTACGTTCCTCTTCCATAAAATAAATTCGAAATAAGGATTTTCAATAGAGAGATTTTTAGTGTGGAATAAAAACTTATAAATTTAAAAGTATATTATGATTTATTGCTTAAGATTCAAAAACGAAAACATTCCTTCCCCAGCTATTGTTTTTGTATGGCAGTTGAGGAAGTAATACTTCATGTAATTGAGCAGTTAATTTCATATATCAACAATCATATTAAAATTTATTTGTAATTAATAATCGAACTTATTTAATTGGTAAAGAAATAATTATTTAGAGGAAAATAATTTTATCGAATTCGAAGTGATTATACAAATAGGTTTCGTGAATGCTAATCTAAGAACAAGTGTTTCAATATATATATATATATATATATATATTTTTTTTTTTTTTTTTTTTTTTTTTTTTTAGAAAAGATGTTCTACATACTACATAAAGTGATATATCTCTAAATAAATTATATGTTCGCTCGGGTTCAATGTAAGAAGAAATATAGATACATTATTGAATAAAAATTGATCCAAAATCAGTTTTAATATAACGCACATATTTCTTCCATCGAATTCGTAATATATTTGACACATTAACAAATAATGATATTACATAAATAATATTAATACGTTTCATAAAATTTATGCTCGTATTCGTTAAACCAGATGAAGTTATACCTAATAGTTTTGGTTTCCATTTCGATAATGCTTGTATACGAACAATTGCCCACATTTTCAAATTTATCATAAATGTCGACATTTATTTCTCATACATTAATCGCCAAAGCAAGTAAGCTTATCTGAAATATATATAAGATTTAAATTTGTGGTCCGCTTGAAACGGACAATCTTTAAATTAAATAATTGATATTGTTTTCAGCTTTTATTCTAATATTTCCTCTGTATAGTCAAGTTGGGTTTTTGGTTAGTTGGTCATATTGACTAGAAATTAAGAAAACTTTTAATTATTAAATTTAACCTATGCAATAGGAATTTCCGTTGGATATTCGACCTGAAAATCTGATTAGAGGAGCCATTGGTGAACATGCCTGTCTACGGTTCCTATAATATGTTACTGAAAGCATATGCAGCAACATGTTTCTCGTCTGCCGCTGATAGAAATACGTTCGTATCGGTAGAACATACCAAAGCTAATGAGCATTGCATGGGAACCAACAGAATCTGCATTTGTTATCTGATCTCGACCCCTCTTGTTATCTGACTTGACATGAGGTCAATAGACGAACCGACACACATTAAGTGGACGTGAACCTTGCGGTTTCATAGCCGACACCATTGCAGTAAAATGACTTCCCAGTGAGTAAACAGATCAACGGTTAACCGTATTACAATTGTTTTATTTTTATATAGTAAGTATAACAACAATATCCATTGTAACTTTGTTGATATCAACCACTCGTAATTATTTAGCGTTATTACATTGTTGCGGCGAACCCGTTTTATCTATTCTATTGGATTAAAATAGCGAATTGGGACAAAAATTAGACATGTATAGGATTTATTATGATCATATAAATAACTACAAAAAAAATAGTCCAACATTTTTTTTTTATTGGAATATCGAGTATCTTATCGGAAATCAAGATCGCTTTTGAAATGAACCGATTTTAACCTTATTACTCATTCACCAGTGTTATGATATAATATTATAAGTTAGTAGGTATAACCGAGTATTACTGTGATATGATCGCGAAACTTTTTAATAGGAAAGGGAGCTATAAGGTTACCTTGCAGTTGGTCCGGATGTCGGCCTGAAACTGCAGCTGCCAGCGACCTCCTTAACTCTCTCCCTCCCTTGGCCAGGATCCTCGTCCGTGAAAGTGGTATTTGGTCCGGCCAAAGGGTCGAAACAATTGCAACTTTTTCATTTTCTTCGGAAACTAGTTCTTTCATCCACTGTTCGGACGAAGGTTAATCATCAAACCAGGAGGGTCCGCGGATCGGGAAAATAATTTATTTTCTGTGCTTCCTATCTTTGGCCCTCGAGTGTCAGGCTTTGGCCGGAACCGTAATGACGAAAACATCGACCCACAAAGGTTTGTTTATTGGGCGCGAGCCAGTAAAAGTCAGTTCTGATTGAATCGCTTAGATTTGTATAACTGTTGCCTGGAAACTTCACTTATCAGTATTGAAAAGAAAAATATAGTAAATAATGGAAGTTGTTTTGTTTTCCGCGTTTCATATTTTTTTTTTTTTTTTTTTTTTTTTTTTTTTTTTTTTTTTTTTTTTTTTTTTTTTTTTTTTTTTTATATCGGTATCGATTTCGAATACAAGTTTAAAAATGATTCTGGTAAAATTTCGTTCATAATAGATCACCCCAATAAACGTGACTTTGAGTAGAAAAACTATATCATGACAATTGAAACCGAAATCGCCATTTAATTCATAGTAAAAATTATATTTTAGTATTATTACTTCTACTATCTGCATTAAAATCATGGCACAACTCTGTCTTGATGACAGTGAATGCTTCAAACAATTTCAGGTAATATCTGTCATGTTACTGTTGCAGTAAAGGGGATATACAGGGGTATGTATATTTATAATTTGAAATCGTCATTTTATTATTATAAATTTGCCAACTGAAATAAAATTATTTCAAAAACAATTAAAGCTACTGCATATGAGGTGATTGAATTTTTTATTTTTTGTATACAATTACTATTCTCATAGAAGGCCACAAAACCGTTAGTTGAAATGTACATTTTGACAAACAAGAGACTTTGCTTCAGGATATACTGTTGTTGATTCTGATGTTTTCGAAAGTTTTAAGCCATTCTATGAAATTTTAGACTAAAACTGAACGGATGACAGATATAATAAAATGTAATTGTAAGCATCACAACCTGAGGGAATGATCTAAATAAAGATATATCATGTTATAAGATAAAGCTTGTGTATGACTATTAAAACTCGTGGAGTGATTTGATGATTATTACAATTGATAATTCACCATATTACTTTCTCATTAGCTATAAGAAACAAACTTAATCATTTAATTCCTTTTTCTAGATGATCAACCAACTCCTCCTCGTCTCCTTGTTCATAACAGCGTTTGCCCAATGGGATGTCTACCGCGATAGTGAGGCCAAGCGATCTCAGATCTACTGCGGGGAGGAACTCAATAAGGCGCTGTTCCTGATCTGTGGTGGCATGTACAACTCTCCCTACAAGAAGTCCTACGTCCAATCATTTGACGATTGTAAGTCTATTCAGCAGCAAACAAGGCGGTCCTTCACGATCGGTTTTTTCGTCCATCCGAACCTTTTATCCATGATTTATAACTGATTTCATTCATTTATATGATTGTATCCTTTTTAATTGATTTTTTAAATTTATATTTAATATTAGGAAACAATTAATTCTAAATCTAGTTATTACTCATTTAATCTTTCATCCCGACCAATGTTCATATGTTGAGGAAAGTTAATAATTAATAATAAAAAATAAATAATTATTGTTCGAAATTGCCAAAGTTGACAGATCATCTTTGGAGGAGGATTACTAAAAAAATTTTTTTTAAGCTTAAATCGAAAATGTATTAATTCAAACTTCAAGAAGTTTGTTAGGAAAGAACATTGTTGATTCAATTTTGAAAAAAATTATCAAAATTTAATCAATAATGCTCGAAACAGCAGCGATGTGTCAGAAAGATTTAGCCTATACGGGAAGTTTTGAAAGCCATCGTTCCAACACGATGGTTCTTTTTCTGTCCCCGACAAGTCTCTTAGAACGCCAGCAAACCGACGGTTTTCACACTTAGACGATCGTTTTTTGTTTTTCCATTTTAACGACGCGTTGAACCGAACGTGTAAGGATAATTTAATAGATAATAGTTAATAGATGAACGGAATTTGGCATGTATGTTTATTCCGAAATCATTGTATTTATCAGAACCGATCAACAATGCTCCAGGGTTTTGGAGAAAACAAGTTTTCTGGGAAATTTTAAACCAAAGGCGGAAGGTAGTACTGCTACCAAAGGCACCATGATGGTAGTACTGCCACTAACACTGCACTGCGAAATAAATTAAAAGAGCGAAATAAACTGAATGTGCCTTACGTCCGCTAATTACGACAAAGGATTTCTCATGAGTCTTCATCTACTCAATCTAGCCATCTTAACATCGATCTTCCTGTTCTTCTTTCTATGTAAATATATCTACATCGCCGGAATGAAGCATGATTGGGGCAAGGAATTCCTCTTTCATGTCGGAAAAACTTTTTGCCATGACATCCAAATAATCAGCAAACTCCAGTATCTGTGTTGTCCGGTGAAATATTGTTTCGCTAACTTGAATTCCTGATCATCTGACAGCACATCCTAAAGCCACACGAAAGAGGAGACATGCTAAGCAGTCGCCCTGCCTCACGCCTTTAACTGTTTCAAAATCCGCAGATCTACCTCCACAGATATGGACAACACATTGCACTTTCTTCATTGTCATCTGTATCAGTCGAACAAGTTTGGAGGTACTACCATTTCTAATAGGCCCTTATATAGCTCACTTCTTCTAACATTGTCATAGGCTTTCTTGAACTCAATGAATGTGTGGTGTGTCGTGATGTAATATTCTTGTATATGTAATATTCTTGTATCACCCTAATCAGAAAAGTTTTTAATTTTAGACCTAAGCGGAATTTAAGCTGTAACCTTTAGTTACCTTATAAACGTAGATCCTTCAGACATCTTTTAATGGGAGGGATAGGAACAGAATTGTTTCTGTCTTAATTTTATCCCGCCATCCGGGGTTACATTTGGACAGACATGATTTCTCATTTAACAAGAAAACGGTAGGTCTGAGAGAAAAATGCTAAAGGAAAACATTGTAAAGCGAAACGTTTTCTTCCAGAATATGCCCATTATTTGACACTTTGACGCCGTTATGTCGGTTGCAAGAACATGATAAACGATTCCGACGTATTTTTGTACCCCTTTTTTAATAACAATATTATCGAGTCGGTAATGACAGTATTTTGCGTAATAAATGCAAATTAATTAATTGTAAATAATTGAAGATATCAAAATTTGGTTGGCTACTTGCTGAAAAAATGTTTAACTACTTACCAGATATTCCCTGAAATAACAAAAGACTGGGTAATGAAGGTTTTACAATCGTTTTGTCAATTCCAAAATAACACTCACTTTATTAACTATTGCCAAGATGGTGAAGGTGGTTGACCTGCCTCTAGTGGGTTCTAGTGGTGTCGAAGACAAACTAATGTAGGAAGCTAGACGAAAGTTTATAGCATTAAGCCCGCATAAATATTTATATATTGAAACCCCGATAGCCCTAAAGTTACCCCAGTTTACGCTATAACTATTCTCTTTTTAAATCAGCCAGTTTCATTTCATTAAACCTTGTGGATTTTCTAGTAACCGTACCCAATGATTCGGTTAAAAAGCCTGTAAAAGTTCAATTTAATCAATCCTTTTTTCTAATAGAATGTGTTTAACGGAAGAAAATTGGCAAAGAATGAATTGCGCATCATGCCGTTCGATATCGGTTCACGGTTTGATGAAGATTATAAAACCAGAGTGTATATACTGGTCACTGACAATAATTTTTACCATAGAAAGTGACAGCCCTTCTACACAGGTCCGAACCATGGAGGGTTTACCTATCCCATACACCCTGCACCCGATCTGAGATATGTGTGATATTTTGAACTGTTTTCTATTTATGTCAAAAAATTATCACTTCAGTTTTAAAATGCAATCAGTTTAAGTTGTGCTCGTTAAATTAATCAGATTAATGTTTTATTTTGAGTTCATAGGTGTCTGTTTTATATTACATTTTCACCCATTTCGCCTTAAAAAAACATTACGCATATAGGGTCTAAAATAGAGGATGATGTCCTACGCCAATGTAGGAAAGAAATATATACATACACTATACTATGATCTTACCATTTTCTGATTTGTACTTTCCGATAAAATGGTTAGGGCATACAATGAGAATTGATGAATTGAGGGTGGCGAGGAGATTGTATAATGCTAAATCTGAAGGAGATAGATCCAGAGGAAGGCCAAAGGGAAGATGGCGGCGGGACAATGTTACCAAGGATCTAAAGAATAAGCTCTTTAAATTATACATATCACTTGATTATATATCTAATACTACTTGCTTTTTGACTCAATATATCATTAATGTAACCTATCATTAATGTAATAATATCAGTGATAATGATCCAACTTAGTTTGTGACGCAATATATCATTAATGTAACCTCAGCTTTGCATTTCAGATTATTCTGACTACGGCCTGCTGGATACGTTGGAACAATCAGGAGCTGAATTCATATTTCCATTCCATCCAAAAGCCCGAGCGATGTCGGCGCTGCAATATAAGAGACTGAAGAGAGGAGTTCACGATGAATGCTGCCGTAAGAGCTGCAGCATCAATGAAATAAAGGGTTACTGCCTCAAGAAAAATTAAACTGAACACGTCCAATGTTCATTATTTGCTCAATAATTTCGGATGTTATTATTTTATTACTTCTTTTTTCTAAAGTGCACGTGTGATATTATTTGGTTGGTTATTTTTTTACATGGTGTTAGAACATTGATAAATAAAACATTGTATATTTGAAATAACTGGTTGATTATGTATTAAATTACCAAAATCCAAATTATCAACGATAAACCCAGTAAGTCATTCTCAAATAAGCTGTCAATATGAAAAAAAAAAGAGAACAAAAAATTAACGCTGATGGAAACAAGCCTTGGGTCCTATATATGTGGTATAGCAGTGCCAAACAGTGAAAAATCTGACTTGGTTTGCGAGTTGTACGATTTTTCGATTTTCTTGGTGCTTTAAAAAATAGAAAACCCTTTTAGGTCACGAGAGTTACGCTCTAAGAAAGTGTTTTCTTCATTTTTCCTATTTTTTTTTTTTTTTTTTTTTGAGTTATTATCTAGTAAGACTAGTTCCCGTTGAGCGATGGACCCACATAGCGAAATGTATTTTTTTAATTTAATATATTTATGAACATTTTCGAAATTAACTTCGGACAGAACGTAACTCGCGCTTTTCACAAGAAATTTTGTTACAAACTTTTTATTTTTAAACGTTTTCATATATTAAATATCTCAAGATATACTCTGCTTTGAGATGAAATGAATGCTGATTGAGGGGTTGGAAAAAAAAATGAAAACCGCAAAAATGAAAAAATTCCGAGCTTCTATAAACCGCAGGGCAACCAAAGCGACAATTTAAATGAGAATGGTCCCAATGTTTCCAACATAGCATCCCAAAATTGTTAAGCAGAAACAGGAGTGTTAGCTAGTAATTCTTCTTCTTTACCGCTCTCTCAGTGCTTTTCATTTCCCACGTTTATGTTTAACTCGTCATGTTCTCAATAGTTTTTAGTGCTTAAATAATTTTTTTAATTCTTTGATTGCAAGTCCCGAAATCGATTTTTTTTCTTTTTATGACTCATCCCAGGTCTTCCTCAAGATTATATACCACAGATCTTGCATCCATAAGTTTTCTGTAAGGAAAGTACAATATCTCTATTTAGACTCAGCTACCGTGGCGAGGCTTCGGCGTTTCTTCTTTTGGAGTTATACTTTATTGGCGTTTCTGGTCAGACAGTTTTTATTAATGCAATCTAGAGCATATAAATGTACATTCCATTCCTTAGATTTACTATTTAATTAGAATATTATTTTGAATGTAAATGTATGTCTTATAAGAAGAAAATGTAAAGGTAGCACTGTGGTAGTTGTAACGAGGTAAAAAAAAAGAAAATAGGCTAATAATTATTAATGAAGCTTATAGGTATACTAACCTTTCAATGGTTGAGTGAATACTTTAACTATTTCTTAATTGATCATTAATTAAACACAACCAAAACTGAATAATAATGATAAAACTTTTTTCCAAACTTTTATTTCAACAAATGAAAAAACATAACAAGTAAGAATAGAAAAAGTAAATAACAAATAAATTGTTATAGGCTTAATGAGTATTACTTAGCTTTGCCGAAGGGAAGCAGTGGACGAATTGGTGCTTTCCTTAAGGCAGAGATCCCTTCTTACTAACTATATAGATAACATCAGCAACTTTTAATTTGATAAAAGCTCATTAATTAGTGGATTGAGGGCATCCAAACTGAATGATAGTTTGACAGAAGGTTTGAATCCCACTTTTAATTTGGTTTGAAGTCATTTTGTAGTGATATTTTGTTTAAAATGTCGTTCATTGAGCAACCAAATATTAGTCCATATGGCTTAAAAATGAATATAGAATCAAGATAGAACGTAATTCCCTATGGATTTTATTCATATTTAAAATGCAATGGTCCTTATTTTCAGTTCAATTTTGAATATCACCGTATTCTTAACAGAACTAAAATAATTACACCTTGGATGTGATCAAATGCCGCTGAAGGAGGCGGCCCTGATGATGTCAACAGTTCAGGAAAATAATGAAACTATAGACACTCAATAAAAATATCTGTTCATAAGTATATCTTTTTTAAAGCACGCTTATGCCTAATTTCAGAACTCTAAAAAATATATTATGCACATTAGGGCCTGCAATAGGATGGTGTCCTACGCTAACGAAGGAACAAAGAAATATACTCGTACATATTCACTTTACAATGATTTATCCATTTTACGATATGTCCATACAGTGGATAAAATTGTTAGGGAATACAATGAGAATTGATGAATTTAGGGTGGCAAGGAGATTGTATAATGGAAAACCTGAAGGAGTTAGATCCAGAGGAAGGCTGACGGGAAGATGGCGGGACAATGTTATAGACGATCTGATGAATAAGCTCTTTCATTTTTAAAAATATATATTGATAATATCAGTGATAGTGATACAACTTAGTTTTTGATGCAATATATCATTAATGTAACCTCAGCTTTGCATTTCAGATCATTCTGCCTATGGCCTGCTGGATACCTCGGCACAATCAGGAGCTGATTTCATATTTCCATTCCATCCAAAAGCACGAGCGATGTCGGCCCTGCAATATAAGAGACTGAAGAGAAGAGTTAGCGAAGAATGCTGCCGTAAGAGCTGCAGCAACAATGAATTAGAGGGTTACTGCCTCAAGAAAAATTAAACTGAACACGTCCAATTTTTATTAATTGCTCTGATGTTGTTATTTCATTTCTTCTATTTTTTTTTAAGAATAATAAGATATTATTTTAATTTGATATGGTTATTTTTTTCCATGGTCTTAGAACATTGATAAATATTTAATTATATTGTAGAACATAGATAGGATCAGTGCCTGAACTAACTTGAATAAATTAAGATTAAACGCTACTGAAACTCAGGCAGTTGTCGTAGGTTCCAATTTCCTCCTTAGATCCAACGCAACCTTTCCTACTTTAATACAAAACTATCACCTCATCACTTTCACCTCCATTGCTAAAAAAAACAGATAGGTATCACTATGGACTAAACCCTGTCCTGCAAACCCTTATCGCTCAAATTTCCCGACAATCATTAAGTACTTTCAAGTTATTTCATCGTTCCCGTCATTTTCTTCCTCAACTCACTCGTAAGTTCCTCATAAGTATCCTCACTTATTTTCTCCCACTTGGACTATGGAGCTGTGTGGTGTACGATATCCTCTCGATTGTACTCGAGGACAGATTGAAGCGTATCATGAACTGCTTTTTAAGATTTGTCTTCGGTACCTCGAGGCGGTCTCACGTGTCTCACCTTTACAGTGAGTCAAACTGGCTCTTCCCTTGCATTCTTCGACAATATTTCCTCGGATCTTACCTATACCAAACCATCCCATCTCACTATCCCTCCTACATCTACAACCTCCTACAATTCAAATCCTCAATCCACTCGCAGAAAACAAGATCCCATCTTTCTGATCTCTATATCCCATTCCACAGAACTGAAACATTCAATCGTTCCTTCCTTGCACTCTCCACTACTCTTTGGAATACCCTCCCTTCTAATATCCGCCATGCTTCTTCCCTGTCCTCATTCAAATCCCTCCTATTCCTACAGCGTCTTGCATCCCAAACAGATGCTTTACAATCGTGTGATTTTAGTTTTAACAAATTTTTTTTTATTATATTATTATTTTTTATTTTTATTACTTACAAGTTTTTTTCAGTTTTTTTTTTCAGTTTCTGACAAGTTTAATTTCTAACTTAGAAGTTAAATTCATTGTTTTCTGTATTTTAATTATTATTATTTTCATTCTACTCATGTTTTTGTGCTATTTTTTTATTTATTTATCTCCAAAAAATATATTTTTTCACGATAAAAGCTTCCTTATGTTGGTGTTTTTTCTGATATAATATATGTACCTATTAATTTTAATTATTTAGTCTTTTGGCCAGAAATGTTATCTGTTATTTGTGTTCTTGCTTGTTATTCTAAAGGTAACTAGCTCCGGAATAAGGTTTTTTCTATCCATCTATCAATCTATCTATATTTGAAATAAGTTGTTGATTATATATTAAATTACCAAAATCCACATTATCTACATTAAACCCAATATTTCCTCAATTGCTTCCCAAAAGCGTTAAGCAGGAACAGGAGTGTTTGCCAACAATTCTTCTTTAATGAATTGGTGCAAGGATTCCCAAAGAAGCGAATAAGTGGCATATTTCAAGATGTTAACAGTAAACGATTACTTGCATTATACACAGGGTGTACAGCATAAGAAACAGGAAACTTCGGGGGCTGGTTCTGCACCTCAATAGCAACAAAAAAAATACTTAGGGATTGATAAATTATTTGCCACTTCTATAAATTTGTTTTATTGAAAACTAGTTTCGAATGTTATACATTCATGTTCAGTTCTAAAAACACACAAACAATTCGAAAAAAGCAATTCAAAATATAGTTAGTATTATTATACATATTAAATTAGATTAATATAAATCAGTATTATAAAACATTTATGAATTATAATTTAACTAAGACAAGAAATCAAATACATGTTGGTACTCACCAAGATTTAAATGGATTATATCAAACAGAAAAGTTTGTAGTGGTTTCTTCTCGCATTGTACTAGCAATGAACGAGAGGTAGGCAGGATGTTTTTAGGTAAACGGTTTATGGGTCAGGGCTTTTCCATTAATGCCGGTGAGTAATTGTTTTTTTCTGTTATAGATGGGAATAAATTTAAGATTGGACTATTGGAGATATTTATTTGGTCATTTAAGCAAAAATCTGGATTGGATTTGAAGGATTTTATTATTTCAAGTTCTTCATATATATTTAATTTGAGACTGTTTTCAACGTGATGTATTAATTTAACTCCTGAGTATTTGATTAATTTATGATTATTTTCATTTAAATGAATTGCAAAGTTGGAATTATCTGTCTTATTATTATATGCACGTATATATATATATATATATATATATATATATATATATATATATATATATATATATATATATATATATATATATAAGGATTTAATATCTAATCCTTATACAGCATTTTAATAGTTTATACTATGAGAGATTAAAAATACATATAAGATTTAAAAGTAGTTTTGTTTATGTTTCAGCGAGATGAGATATGATAGAGGATTAACAGTTCAAAGTCCAAAAGCTGTTATAAGAGTAAGAAGTCCTACATATTTATTTATGTTTTAGAAGCCCTGTATATTTGTTCATGTTGTAGATATTAACAGTTCAAAGTCAATTGCTTACTTTCAAAGGAAGGATTAAGAGATAGAGCATTATTGCGAAAGCTAAATTTGTTTACTTTTTGGCGGAAGGATAAACAAGTCCTAAATCAGTTTTTATGTTTTGGTATTAACAGCTAAAAGTCCAAACCCTATTATAGGATTAAGAATTAGTATTAATTAATATTCATTAATTAAAATTTACTGCGACGTGCCCGTAGTTATTAATACCGATTCGTGTACTTTAAAAATATTTCAAAGCTATGAAAAGCTAATAACCTCTTTGGCCTGCGTGATATAGTCGTTTCGATACATCGATATATTTGTAAATTTGTAATTCCATTGATAATGCAATCAGAGATTAAAACCTCTTTGGCCAGCGTGATATCGTCGTTTCGATTTATCGATATATTTGTAAATATGTAAGTCCATTGATTATACAATCAGAGATTAAAAATACATAGAAGATTAAAAAGTTGTTTTGTTTACATATAAATGTTAAACTTTTTAAGGATTAACAGTTCAAAGTCCGTAAGCTATTCAAATATTAAGAAGCCTACTAAGCCCATGGTTACATTTCACCCACATAAAACAGAATGACGGCCGGTCACACTCAGTCTCTATTAGGTGGGTACCCGATCCTTCTATGGGTGGAGGGGATAAATCTTGTGGGTGGAAGCATAGGTCAGAAGGTGCCGCGGGTCACGTGACTAAAAAGTGGTGTGGCCCTTGTGGGCGGAGCATAGACCAGAAGGTGCAATGGGTCACGTGACTGAATCACGTGTCCAAAACATGTGGGCGGAGCATATACCAGTGGGTGCAAAGAGTCTCGTGACTGGACCAAATGCTGTTTTCTGATTGGCTGAAATGTTTTTTGCACCAGCTCGCCCAATTCTTATCTACTGATGTGGAATTAAAATGGACTGGCGGACAGGATCTACGTCGGAGGGCGAATGTGAGATGTTTACATTTTGATTCATTGACCTTGATGCGCCAATTGTTGCACCACTGTTCGATCAGGGAGAGATGCCTTTGCAGGTTTAAGAATGCCATTTCAGGATCGGAATGGGATGACAAGATAGCGGTATCATCGGCAAATGTTGCCAGAAAAGTATCCGGGTTTGTAAGAAGGTCAGCGGTAAATAAAATAGAGGACTGGACATAAGACGCTGCTTTCTGGAAAACTGGCTTTTGTTGGGTAATAGTTGGAAAATTCAGTACCACTGCGAACTCTGATGAAACGGTTAGAGAGGTAAGATCGAAGGAGTAGGTATAAGGATTAGGGTAATTGGAATTTGAGCTTGAAAACCAAACCATCGTGCCACACCCGGTCGATGTCGATGTCCAGAAAGGCGCCAGTGCAGTATTGCTTGCTTTCAAGTGCAAAGGATATATGGTCAACAACACAACCTTGTCGAACAGTGGAATGTCCTGAGCGAAATCCAAACTGATGAGAAGAAATTTTTTGGGATTCGAGTATTGGGAGGATATGTTTTAGGATTTTTTTAAAAAGTTGTGAAAGAATCGGGAGCAAGCTTATTGGCCTACAGGATGAGGTATTATTGACAGGTTTATCTGGTTTGTGGAAAATTATGGAAAAGGATAATTGCGAGGTGTTTCCACATCAGAGGAAAGTGGGTTGAAGGAACGATACTGTTGTACAAATAGGTAAGGAGTATAACCGCTTTTGGGAGAAATTGGCGAAGGATCTGGGAAGTGAGGAGATCGTATCCAGGGGAGTAGCGTCCAGACTTTCATAGAGGACGGACCTACGCTGTAGCGGTCTTGGGGATTATCCCCACTCTTACTAGTGCCTGCAGTGCTCAGATAGTCTCCAGACACCGTACAGGTAAGAAGCATTTTTCCCCCGGTCTGTGTATTTGTGCGTACTGGAGGGTACGGGAGTGCGTGGGTGAGTCCCGAAGGACACACGTGCGATCCAGGACTCACGGAGGACAGGAAAAAGGAAAACTTTTTATAAGGAGTGGCTCATTGTCCATTGAAGTGGCTCCTCGAGTATTTTTGAGTTTTGTTAATTGTTTTTGGTTATTATTGTTATAGTTGTATAGGACAAGGGTTTTTAAAGTTATAGTTATTTATTTGTTAAGTGCCTTCAGAATCCGAAACTTGGTGAAATTCGGCCCGATAGGGAGAAAGTTATTTTGGAAACCCATTTCCGCGTAAATTATTACATAAAAGAGGGTTCACAGGATGGCCACCCGAAGGAATGATGCTACTGAGATCAAATTCGCTGTGGAGGAAGAAAAGACTTCAAAACTTCGTTCTGCAGAGGAAAAAACTGAAGAAGTGGGCCAGGAGCCAAACAAAATGGCGCCCAAGCAAAATCCCGAAAAGAGTGACCCAGGAGTCGAAAAACATGTAGGTGATGAGGAAAGAGAGATGGAAATGGTCCTCGATGAAGATGACTCGGATGAGGTGGCCGGGCCAAAGGTCAGCCCCTTCCAAAGACCTAAGAGCAAGAGGAAGAGGCCAATCAAGGAGACGCCACCTCCAACCGGCGATGATGATGAGGTAGAGGAGCCGAAACCCTCAGATAGAGCGACGGCAATCGCAGAGAGCCTCAGGGAGTACCTGAGGACTAAAACCAGAATTAGTAAGGATCAGCAGGCCTTCATAAATCTGAAAATTATGGAGGTCCGCGATACGGTGGTGGTCATTCAAGAGAGGCAGGTAGGACTAGCGGAAATGATAAGAAGAGCGGTAAGGGAGACCCTCTCGATGGATGAGATCCATGAGACGATCTCCCGAAAGGTCTCACAGATAGTGGCTCCGATGGTCGCGCAGGCGATTCGAGACAGCATCGGGGACCAGTATGAAGAGAAAAAGAGGATCTGGGTCTCCCCGACTCTTAACAAGGTCGAGGAGATGATAGACCAGATCCGAATGACGGAAGAGGAGGGGGAGGTCCTCCGGTACGTTGCGGCCAAGAGGGCGGAAGAGAGAAGAGGGAGGGCACCATGAAGACAGGGGACGTGCTGGGAGAGGCAGGGCCGTCCGGCGTGCCAAAGCCAAAACCCAAGAAGTACGAGGGGTTGGCACCTGCACCGATACCTCTGAGGAAGAGTAATACCCCAATCTGCCGGGGCAGGAACCAGCTTGACGACACGGGGGAAGAAGAGGAGCCCTTCGTGGCCGTCAAGAAAAAAAAGTGGAAAAAGTAAGGATCCAACTGGAGGACCCTGAGACTGAGGGGGAGAAGAAGGAGAGGAAGAAGAAGTCAAGGAAGAAGCTGACATTTGCCGAGGTCCTGGGCCGGGTCTCAGCGGTGGTACCCAAGAGGCCGGAGGAGGCCGCCACCTATATTACGGTGAAAGGGAAGGACCCGGCGGAAGGACAGAAATGGGACGTCGGCAAGATCTTCGAGCAGTTCCCCACCCAGGAGGAGCTGAGTGAGATCGGTGCCGGAGTCAAGATGGTAAAGGTGACTCAGGGGGGCGCCGTACTGTTCAAGACTGATGGACCGGAACAGGCGAGAAAACTCCTGGACTGGGGGAAATTCGGCGAGAGAGGGCTGGAAGCCAAACTGACCATGACCCGGAGGCCTCGAGTGGACGTCAAGGGTGTACCATCCCACTGGGACGAGGGTATGTTGGAGAGGTTCCTGTGGGGGAAGTTAAACATAGAGTGCGAAGAGAGGAAGAGAAGACCCTGCTTCTCCACCAACACAAGAAGAAGCGTGACCTAGACATGGGTCGTGGAGACCCATCCAAGTATGAGGTTTTGTCCTCATGAGCCTGTCCAAGGTGGATGTCAGTGGAGGGTGGTGGAGCCTCTCAATTAGGGACTACCTTGATCCCCTTCTTTGCCTACGATGCCAGGAGTACGGCCATCCAGCTAGGACCTGCACGATGGACGTCGCGTGCAGGTGGTGTACTGAGACCAGGCACAAAGCCAATGAGTGCCCGGAGAGGAAAAGAGGGATGGCGCCCTGTTGTAGAAATTGCAAGGCGGAGAAGAGAGGAGGGAAGGAGGCCCAGCAAGGAATGCCCCGGGAAGCAAGGAGTGCCCCATCCACCTTAGGAACATGCAACTGTTGGCGAAGCGTACCCAATATGCGTAGGCTGACATGGGCCGAAGACGAATGGTCGCGGACGAATTACGTACTCTCGCCCGGAGTGTCGACATCATGGCGATCCAGGAGCCATGTCGGAACAATGTGGTCGCAGGATTCGGTGTAGCGTCGAGGGTGATCGCTCTGAGCAGTGGAGAGAGGAGGCCCAGAGCGGCGATAGCGATTGTTAATCCAGCCCTCGACGTGATGGAACTGAAGAATTTCACCACGGCAGATCAGGCGGCATGTTATGTGAGATGGGGGGTCCATCATTTTTGCCCTCGGGTCCACATATATGCCGCCGAGACCGGCTAACGCCGAGGACAGCATAGCTGCCGTGGAGGCTGTCGCGCAGAGATACAGGAACGCGATAGTCTGTTCCGACACGAATTCGTGGAGCACGGCCTGGGGTTCCGTTCGCCCTGACGCCAGAGGAAGAGTAGTAGAGGATAGCCTGGCGAGGTGTCAGCTTGTGGTAGTTAACGAGCCCTCTGGCCCAACGTTTGTTGGAGCGAGGGGCCAGAGTTGGATAGATGTGACACTCGCCAGTGCTACAATGGCGCGGCGCATTGCGGACTGGACCCTACGGTCTGACACGAGCTCCGACCACAGGGTCATCGCCTTCAGTGTGGTGCAGGAGGAAAGCGGGAACGCCCTTGAGATAGAAAAGGGCTTCGTGACCCGAACGGCGGATTGGAGGGCCTTCTCCAGCGAGCTGGAGAGTGTACTTGCGGACAGAGAGTGGGAAGAGATGGCGTCGATGGAGGTGGAGTCAGAAATTGACCGCAGGGTGGCAATGCTGACGTACGCCATCACAGAAGCGGCGAGTGTATCCCTCCGCCGTCGGAAGGCGAGAGTACGTCCGGTCCCATGGTGGACACCGGCCCTAACCGAACTGAAGAGGGAGTACTACAGGGCGAGGCGTAGGTACCAGGAGTACAGAGACGTCGAGTCGAGACCTGCACTCCGTGAAGAGACCAAGCGTAGGTATAGGGTGTACCGAAACGGTTTGCGTCACCAGAAGAAAAGGTCCTGGGACGAATTCATCGTTGAAGAGACGGAGAAGAATCCCTGGGGAATACCGTACAGGATGGCACTGGGCAAGGTGAAGCCTCTCACGATGATGGCTTCCCTTAGAGTAGGAGGAGCCCAGGCAATCACCCTGGAGGAAGCTGTGTCAATGTACGTAGACTTCACATACCCCAGGGACGATCCGTAGCAGGACAGCGAGGCAGACGCCATGGTGAGACGCACCACGGTATACCCACCAGATACCGAACTATAACCCACCATGGGACATGTCCATCTGGCCGTGGAGAAGCAGAGGATCGGGAGAGCTCCAGGACTGGATGGGATAGATGCTGCGGTCCTCAGGAACAGTGCCCCGTACGCAGAGGACGAGCTCCTCCGGATATACAACGAGTGCTTGGATAAGGGGTACTTTCCGAGCAAGTGGAGGACCGCAGACTTGAGATTGCTCTACAAGGGAGGAGGGGAGGACAAGGAATCGCCTAAGGCGTATAGGCCGATATGCCTCCTCCCTGTCGTTAGTAAAGTCCTGGAACACCTGATGGTCGCGCGACTTCGCCCGATCCTCAGTGCAGCTAGCCATCCACGGCAGTTCGGCCCGACCCGTGGCAAGGGAACCACAGACGCGCTGTTGAGAGTGCGTAGGGACGTGGAGGAGAGGGCGGAGAAGTACGTTATGTTGATTCTCTTTGACATATCCTCCGCCTTCGACAGTGTATGGTGGCCCTACGTGCTCCAGCGGCTGCAGGAATTCGACACCCCCCCGCAACTTGTACTCCCTCGTGAGTGGTTACCTCAGCGACAGGAGTGTGAGGATCAGAGGTAGCTACTACGAGGTAGAGCGAAGGATCGAGAGAGG
This sequence comes from Rhaphigaster nebulosa, assembly GCA_948150685.1. Lineage (NCBI taxonomy): Eukaryota > Metazoa > Arthropoda > Insecta > Hemiptera > Pentatomidae > Rhaphigaster > Rhaphigaster nebulosa. Next base: position 155,813,562 of record OX411307.1, read on the forward strand.
CTGTCCACAGGGCTCTGTCCTGGGTCCGGCCCTTTGGAAGCTCGTCTTCGACAAGCTGCTGGGGGAACTGGAAGAGAGAGGGTTCCTTGCCACGGCCTACGTCGACGACCTGGCGGTCATAGTGGCCGAGAATAGCAGAGCCAGGCTGAAAACGCAGGCGGAGAGGTGCGCCGGTCTCGTATCGGAATGGTGCGTGAGGAAGAAGTTGAGCATGGCCGCGGCCAAGACTCAGGCGATGCTCGTCAGAGGCTCCACAGACAGGGCACACCCTATAATACTGGACATAGGCGGCCAGAGGGTGAGGATGGGTGAGGAGGTGACATACCTCGGAGTGAGGATGAGGAGAAACTTCGAAGTCACCCCTCACCTGGAGTACCTCAAGGATAGGGTGACCCTGTCTGTCAATGGTTTGTGTAGAATTGGAGGTGCGTTTTGGGGCCTCAGATACCCACAATGACCATCTACAAGGGAGTGGTCATGGGTATCTTGAGATACGCATCCCCAGCATGGAGCCAAGACCTCACGCAGCTGCAGAGGAGGAGACTGGCCACGATCCAGAGACTGGCTCTGCTTAGGGTCACGAAGACCTATAGAACGGTGTCGCATGAGGCGGTGCAGGTGCTGGCCGGAGCGATGCACCCGGACCTCGTCCTCAAGGAGGACAGGACGAAGTATGATGTGAAGAGGCAGGGGCTCGACGCGCTTCCGGAGAGACTCCGTAACAGAGTTGGCGAGACCCCCAGCCAATGCAAGAAGATGTTAAGGGAGGATACCATCGAGGAGTGGAACAGACGGTGGGTAGGTAGCCAGAAGGGAGCTACCTTGAGGAAGTTCTTCCCCACCGTCCCAGCAAGATTGAAAGCGAGATGGGTCCTCCCAGACTACTGGGTCTCGCAGATGCTGATAGGGCATGGAGGTTTCCGGGGGAAACTGCACGACCATGGAAAAGACATAGACCCCCGGTGCTCCACCTGTGGAGTCCCTGAAACAGCAGAACATGTCATCGTATCCTGCACCGCAGAAGGACACCGTGCCAGGTTGTCGAGAAAGACCGGGATCTTCGCCCTCGCCGAGGACTTCCCCCGTCTGATGGAGGAAGAAGTGTACCCCTTCTTCAAGGAGTTCATATACGGATGGAAGGAGGTGGTGGGCCCTGAGCACTTCACACTGGGAAGGGCCAGACCGCCCAACGTCGGCGAGCCTGAGGATGGTTGATGGGACCCGGACGGAAGCAGAGGACCGGGAAGGCTGGACCGGCTTCCGGACGGATGCGGTGGACCAGGAGAGCTGGACGGCACCGGACGGATGGAGAGGATAAGGTGCAGCCCTAAGGTGCGCAACTCCGCACCGGGCTGCTCCACAGTAGCGGACAAGGTGCAGCCTTAAGGTGTGCAAACGCACACCGGGCTGCACCACAGTAGCAGGATTATTTTGTTCCAAAAAATAAGTGACCCTCAGAAAAGTCTGTAAAATAAGAAAATAAAACAATGTGTTGATTATTGGTGGCAATGGCATACGCTACCCCAGCGTAATACTCCACTGCCGCCACGACCCCGTATGACCGAAAGGTCAGGTAGGGGGAAAAGAAAAAAAAAAAAAAAAGATCATAGCCAGGGGATTTTCGGGGTTTGATGTTATTTAACGAATTTGACCTCAGAGAGGTTGACAACTTTAGTAGGTAATGAGAGAGGAATGCCTTGACCTTAGCAGAATGGATGGGGTGGATTTCAGGATGGGGAATGAATATGTTGGAAAAATGCTTGACATATTCCTCTACTCTGTTCCCATCTGACGAAGCCCAGGATCCATCATCACGTCGGAGAGGATGGGAAATAGACTGGCATTTTAATATTTTTTTACTTTCCGGAGGGAGTTATCGGAAGCAGAGAGTAAGGAAAGATAGGAGTTATAGGATTGTATTCTATAGGTGGACAAGTTCTTTTTAACTAATTTAGAATAATGGTTGTATAGTTTCCGATCGTCAGGATGCCTGGTCCTTTGCCAAAGGGTCCTAGAACATTGTTCGGAATGGATAAGGTTTTTAAGGTATTGAGGTAAGGATTTTTTTGGCGGTATTTTGGGGAAGGAGGAGATGAGGATGCATTCCAGACTGCTTGCTGGATCAAGATGGTTTAGGAATTTACAGCTTCATCAAAGTCTTGAGGAGTTTTTAGGGATACTCTGAGGTTTATTGAATCTGTTCTTATTTGGCGGAAGAGGTTCCAGTTTACTGGACCTCTGATGAATGAAGGTGGTGGTGATTTGGGTATCGGCGATATGGAAAGAGTTAGGATTAGAGGTCTGTGGTTTGAGGAAAGGTCATCGAGTCGGGTAACTGAATAATTTAGAGATTAACTGAACTACTTTTTTGATGAAAAGTCTAGGAGAACGAGATTACGATTGGGATCGGTTGGCCAGTATATAGGAGAATCCGGGGAGAGGATGTTGCTACGATGGGAATTTAGTGCAGACAGCAATGTTTGCCCACGAGAATTTGTGGTTCTGGCTCCCCCTTACTGGTGTTCTGCATTTAAGTCTGCACCTATAAGGAAATAGTGTCCTAAGGAATTAAGGAAGGAATTGAATTGGGATTCGGAAATATGTTCTTTAGGCGGGGAATATGCTGCAACAATTGTTATAGGAAACAGTGATATTGGAATTTTTACGGCAGTGGTTTGAAGGAAATTATGAACTGGCAGGGGGAATAAGTAATGGGAGCGAGACCGATGGATGATGACAGCAGTGCCAGCATGTGCTTTTTCATCGGTGTGATCACTTTGATAAGTTTGGTAGTCAAGTATGTTGAACAGTCGTTTACTGGTTAACCGGGTTTCAGTTATTAGGGCTAGGTCAATATTTTTATTACGTAATAACGCTGTTAGTTCGTTAATGTGATTTCGAACACCATTCGCATTCCAAAGTAGAATGGCAAGGGATTTTATTGAGGACATTTATGGATTTCTCGGGGGTATGATAAGGCTGGATACAAGGTTTGTCAGTAATGAAATAAGGAAATTGATGAGGGATCTTAACTCAGAGGAACGATGTAAGTAAACTTCTGAGGTCAGTGGCATTGGTGGGAGGAGGAATGTAGGAAATACGGTGATAATTAGACTTTCGGGTATTAGTCATTTGTTGTGGGATGGAGGGATGTAGAAGTTGAGGTTGAGGTTGAGGTTGGGATTGGGATTTTTGAGGTTGAGGTTGTTCTTGTGGCAGGACCTGAATTTGTTTTATTTCTTCTGGCTTTCCTAACATTCGAGCATAGGGTACTCTTGTGTTCAAAATTCTGGATGGTTGTCTTTGTGGCCTAGATGTCTCTTCCTGTCCAGAAGCTACCTGCATCCTTGATTTTAAAATTTTATAAGTCTGACACCCCTTGTAATTAGCCGAGTACCCTTGGTGGCATAGTGCACATGTTGCCGGATGTTTGCCTGGATTTTCTGCAGTCCTTAGATTTGTGTTGGTCATCACATTTGACACATCTAGGCATCTGGTGACAATAGTGTTCAGTGTGGCATTTATGGCATTGCACTAATTCCCGCTTGTTATAGGGTTTTCTACAATTATACTGGTATAGTGTAGGCGCGTGACTTTATAAATTTCTTCAACCCCGGGCGATCGCTCAAGGCCAACATAGAATAGTGGTAAGGCTATTTTGTTCTTATTACCCGGCTGTTCTTTATTTTCTTTAAATATATTGACAACCTGACGAACTTGGAATCCCATGGCCATTAATTTTTCCTTTACAGCTTCTGGTGGAATTGAAGGGTGCAGGCGTCTGACGACCACCCTGGGCGCTCTCTCTTCGCGCAGTTGATAGGTATGGAAATCTGCCTTTGTATCTGACAGATATTAAACAATACTTTTGTATTTGTCTGGAGTGACAGGTATTAATTTTGTATCATTAATGCAACTTTGACACGTATATTTTCCTGTACCTACTACGCTGTAGTTTCGGCACAGCATTTGAAATTTTTTTATATTTCTAATAAATATTGGTGGGGGCTTGGGTTACCTGGGAATCAGTATTGATTCCATGTCTTCTGCTTGCGTATTTGATAATAGTTGGTAAGGGTTAGGGGTAAAAAATGAATCGCCTATCAGCCATAACTTGGGTGGAGGTGCCAGGTTGAGGTTCAGTTTCTTCGGCTATCAGGTGTCATCGGAGGAGTATTTCTTTTCGATCGCCTAGCCTTTGGCAGGTGAAGTTTGAGGTGTATTCCCCAGGCTTCTCGATCTCATGCCTGTTGTTGCTTTGCTCGACATCACCATGTGGAAATAGTGCATTTCATGTTAAATTTAACGAGAAATAAGAAGAAAAAAAACGGATAAATACTTTTGAAAATTACGTAAATAAATACGCGGACAGAATAGAAGGCAATGTGACGTAGGTCTGCTCTGTGCAGAAGCAGAATGCCTTCTGTAGGGATTAATGGTGTCGTCCTCTGTATATCTGCTTCAAACAGAATTGCTAACAATAATGTTACAAGTTTTTCACATGAAACTACACTGCTTTCACTATGAAAATAATCACTTTTTAACAGGCGATCTGAGATACGTGCAACTAAAAGCTGGCGCATAAATATAATATAGCATTTCCACGTCAATTGTAACCTTTTCCAAATCAATTGTCACCTTTTCCATTTCAAGTGTAACTTTTTCCATTTCAAAAGTAGCCTTTTCCTTTACAATTGTAACCTTTTCCAAATCAAATGTCACCTTTTCCAATTCAATTGTAACCTTTTCCATTTCAAGTGTAACTTTTTCCATTTCAAAAGTAGCCTTTTCCTTTACAATTGTAACCTTTTCCAAATCAAATGTCACCTTTTCCAATTCAATTGTAACCTTTTCCACTTCAAATGTAACTTTTTCCATTTTAATTGTAACCCAACCGGACATGAATTAATTCAATATTATTTATTTTATTATTGAAAAATAATTATTTTAATTACATTAACGACTTTCGAAATAATTTCGGCTTATTCTTTCGACATTTTTTCGTTTATTAGATAATTGATATTAAGTGCTAATTTCAAGTAGTTTAAATTTCTTAAATAAAATTGTTGTTTACTTGTTTTTAAATATTTATTATTTATTTAGTGGGTGGGGGGGGGGGGTTTCATCGATTTGGTGATCGTTCATTAGGTTTTCGAAGTAGTTAATGTCAAATTTACTACCTAAATTTTGTTCGGCCACGATTATTTCGACTTAATTATTAGTTTTCAAAATTCTTCGGAATAGGTATCGTTTACTAGGTTTTCAAGGGTGCTATTTTCGAATTCACTATCGGATTTCCGATCGCGAATGCGCATTTCGCTTTTCCGTTGCTATTGAAGTTTTCTATGATATAGGGATCGTTTATTAGGTTCTCAAGGGTTCTGATTCCATCTCTTGAATTAGATTTAGGATCGCGCATGCGCGTCTTGCATTTTCATTACTGTTGTTTATAAGTTTATAAGGTCGTTTATAAGGTTTTCGAGGGTTCTGATTCAATTATTTTAATTGGAATTCTGATTGCGCCAGCGTTCTTCCATTTACTGAACCTGTTGAAGTTTTCTTTGTTACGCAAATCGTTAATTAGGTTTTCGCGAGTTCTGATTCCTTTTTTAAAAAAATTTTTTTTTGTGCATGTGCGTTTCAAGTTACTATTATATTTGACATTTTGAGTATATCGTCGTTTATTAGATTTTCAAAGGTTCTGATTTGGAATTGGATATTTTATCGAGCATGCTCATTTCGGATAACCATTACCATTGACCTTTTTTGCAGTCAATTTATTGTTTATTAGGTTTTATAAGATGGTGTACTCAAAAAAAATGTCAAATATAATTGTAATTTGAAATGCACATAAATTGCAATTATATTCGACACTTTTTTGAGTATATCGTCCAATAAAACATAATAAACAATAACTTTACCTCAAAAAGTTCAATGGTAATGGTTATCCGAAATGAGCATGATCGATAAAATGTCCAATTCCGAAAACCAAATCAGAACCTTTGAAAGTCTAATTAACGTCCCTTATAAACGAAGAAAAGTTCAATAAGAACAGTATACTGAAATCCGCATGTGGAATCACGAATCCAATAGTAAATTCGAAAATATGATGATTGAAAACTTCATAAACGATACCTGTACCAATGATATGTCAACATTAATAGTAATTCGAAATGCGCATGCTCGATAAGAACCTTCGAAAACCTAATAAACTGTCCCTATATCATAGAAAAATTCAACATTAATGGAAATGCATAACGCGCTTGCGCGATCCAAAACCCAACTAAAAAAATGGAATCAGAACCCTCGAAAACCTAATAAACGATCCCTCCATCATAGAAATCTTCAATAGCAACGAAAAAGCGAACTGCTCATGCGCAATCCTAAATCCAATTCAAGAGATGGAATCAGAACCCTTGAGAACCTAATAAACGATCCCTATATCATAGAAAACTCCAACAGTAATGAAAATGCAAAACGCGCATGCGCGATCCTAAATCTAATTCAAGAGATGGAATCAGAACCCTTGAGAACCTAATAAACGATCCCTATATCATAGAAAACTTCAATAGCAACGGAAAAGCGAAATGCGCATTCGCGATCGGAAATCCGATAGTGAATTCGAAAATAGCACCCTTGAAAACCTAGTAAACGATACCTATTCCGAAGAATTTTGAAAACTAATAATTAAGACGAAATAATCGTGGCCGAACAAAATTTAGGTAGTAAATTTGACATTAACAACTTCGAAAACCTAATGAACGATCACCAAATCGATGAAACCCACCCTCCCCCCACTAAATAAATAATAAATATTTAAAAACAAGTAAATAACAATTTTATTTAAAAAATTTAAACTACTTGAAATTAGCACTTAATATCAATTATCTAATAAACGAAAAAATGTTGAAAGAATAAGCCAAAATTATTTCGAAAGTCGTTAATGTAATTAAAATAATTATTTTTCAATAATAAAATAAATAATATTGAATTAATTCATGTCCGGTTGGGTTACAATTAAAATGGAAAAAGTTGCATTTGAAGTGGAAAAGGTTACAATTGAATTGGAAAAGGTGACATTTGATTTGGAAAAGGTTACAATTGTAAAGGAAAAGGCTACTTTTGAAATGGAAAAAGTTACACTTGAAATGAAAAAGGTGACAATTGATTTGGAAAAGGTTACAATTGACTTGGAAATGCTATATTAAGAGAAATTTGAAGATTAATAAATAATGAAGGTTTAATTAAACTGAAATGAAATACGAGAAGAAAAAAAAAAGTATCTTGTAATAAAACAGACTAAAGAAAAGGCTATATCTTCTTAAAGAGGCGCAACAATCGTCTTTTAGTAAAGAAACGAGTAAAATTATTCAGATAAAATAAAATAATAATCTATTAAAAAGAATAAATGGTAGTAAATTGTTTTATCACTTAGCTGGACGGGCAAGTTGGGCTTTTAGTCCGTAGCAGCTCATCAATGTTTCCACCAGGATTACTAAGACTCAACTCCCTTTGCTTATTTTGTAGTAACACTCGTGAGTTTGAGTTACATTTTAGTTGTTTTTAATTGGATTAAAAGTTGAAATTTTTAGTCAGTTTGGTAAAACTTATAAATTTATAAAAATAATGCCGGATAATAATAAAATTTAAATTTTGCCATAGAAATGCAGAATATTATATTTATGAATGATAACTTTCGTGAGTGGTTTAATTCGTTTTTTTGCAATATATATGTATATATATATATATATATATATATATATATATATATATATATATATATATATATATATATATATATATTTTGAAAGCCGTTAAACCTCAAATTCATAAACCATTATCTTTTTATTATCCAAGGATAGCCAAGAAATGCTAAATAAAAAGAATTAACTATATCTATCTCTGTTTGGCAACAAAAAAAGTTTTCAACCACATACACATCTTTCCAATAATCGTAACAGTAAAGACAACAAAATTCTGAAACCGCATTACGAATCAACTTCTACAGCCGCAAAGAACGCTGTATCATCAAATCATTAAATAATGGAAAGAATATGATGGAATGTTATTTAGTATTCGCTTAAATGAAAAATACAAAATATTGCTTCAACTTTCGAATTAGTATCATAATGACTTCTTACTAATTATATTGATAACATCTGTAAATTTTAATCAAATTAAAGCTAATTAATCAGTGCATTGAGTGAATCCAAACTGAATGAAAGTTCGACAGAAGGTTTGAACCCAACTTTGAATTTGGTTTGAGGTCGTTTTGTTGATACCTTGTTTAAAATGTTGTCATTCGTTATGCCACCAAATATTTGCCCGTACTGCTTAAAATTGAATATAGAATCAAGATTGAACGTAATTTCTTATGGTATTTTTTCATATTTAAAGTGCAATGATCCTTATTGTCAGTTCAATTCCGAAAATCACCGTATCGTAAACAAGTCTAAAATAGTTACAGCTTCGATGAAATCAAATCCCGCTGGAGGAGATGGCCCTAATAATACCAACTGCTCAAGAAATTAAAGCAGTCATTGATATTAAATTAAAATAATAAAAAACCTCAGATAACCTTGGAATTCAACGCAGAGAAGTAATGAGACCACTATTATTCTTAATCGTGATAGTGTTAAAAAAAATTTCCATAGACATTGAAGAATCATTTAGTTCTAAATGCTCTATGTTGTTTTTTTTTTTTACATTTTACAGGTATGAATTTATGATATATTTCTTTATAATCTAGAGCAATGTATGTTTATGTTGTACTTCTTTGTTTCCACAAAGCACATTTTTAACCACATACTAAAAACACACAAAATTGATCATAAGGTAGCAACTTTTCTTTTTAAATGGTTGTATAAATAATAATACATATTTTCGTGCCTATGTTAGGATTCAAGTATTATAATACCTAACCTTAAAGAAACATCACGAAACTGTTTAAATCCCCAAAACATGTTGTAATGTATCTCAGCATCGTCTATTCTTTTTTTATTAATCTACGCCTGTCAAAATATAAAATAGACTCTTACTATTGGCATATCTAATGCATTAGATGCATACCTACTAATACTATACGGATCCCTAACCTTAAAGAAACTTTATGAAACTGTTTACACGCCCAAAACATGTTATAATATATCTCAACATCTCCCCTTACTATTCGCATATGACTAGATCAATTTCGTGATTTCTTTTTGTTTTCACTTTTCGTTTCAAATTCATATGATAATTTAATTTGTGTAGAAGTAATTTTCAATGGTGTAATCATAATAGCTAGTAATAAAATCAATTCAGTAAGTAGTTTATGTAAAGTATTAATTTTGAAGATTAAAGTTAAGCTTTGCTTTGCACTGAAGTTTAGAAGTTGTATTTAGTCACATTGGCAGCCTTCGCCATTCGATGTACAGTGAGGCCTGAAAATTCGAGACCACCCGCCATGTTGGGGTAGCAAAATGTTTTTCATGTTTGCAGAATTACTCTTATTATTGTTATATTTCAATTTACTTTTGAAGAACAGAAAGAAAACCATTGTTGTGGAACCCATTTGACGATAATCTGTAGGTCTGGGATTGCATGATCTCCATAGGAGTCGGCATTAGTGGTGGGATGTTTAGTAGCAATCTGTTTATTTGAAACTGTTTCTTTCATTAAACAGATACAGTAAGCTGTTTCGATCAAGATTTACAGTAGCAGCTTAGTGGGTTGGGAGGACGCTACCAACAGCAAAAGAGGGAAACACTGAACGAACCTTTTAATTAAACAGAAACATTAGCAATCTGTTTATTCGAAACAGTTTCTCTCATCGTACCTGTTTCGTTAAAAAGAAACAGCTTCCTGCAACAGCTATGCTACGTCACAACTATTCGAGTGTGAAACAGTAGCAATTTGTTTATTTTAAATAGTTTCTCTGGGCGTATCTGTTTAGTTAAACAGAAACTGCTCTCTTCAACTGTTTCACTGAAATGAACCTATAATCAGCAAGTTGGCATTTTTAAACAGTTTGGATGTCTTCTCCAATTATAATTACCATTTGTTTTTCTTTTGTTTTTTTTATTAATAACTGTACTTATTGACTTTCTTAATATGCTAAGATTTGCAATAAAAACTGAAATATTAATTTGACCTTTTATCAAAGGTAATTATAAACAAACTAACTTTATTTATTTATTTTCTGACGTAAAATTGATATTACAATAACAACGACACAACGGAGAACGGAATAAAAAACATATTTCTTGACTTTTTTAATATGAAATTACAAATTTTTAATGTACTCAATAAATTGATTTAACAAATGTTTTATAACATAGGCGTTTAAATTATTTATAAAATAATCATTTCTAATTAAACTATGCGGATCAAAAAAAATAAATGCAAAAAGAGGGGGGGGGGGAGAAAAGTTTCATACACAAAATCATTTTAACAAATGCCTTAAGTTTACTTAGGACGTTTTCTCTATTATTAAAATTTAAAAAAAAAAGCGGTAATTTATGAGAAGAGAACCAACATCCCCATAGTTTGAAACAGTTGTATCTGTGTCTGAAGTGTATATTGTAGCAATAATATTGACACGTGTGATATACATATATACCACATTCATTAATATTGAGTTTATAAGAGGGGCATAACATAAAATTTAAGGAAACAAGATAGAATAGATTATATTGAATGTTTAGAAAAAATATTAATGGGGAACATATGGATATAGAATAGGGTTGTCAACGAACCAAAATTTGAAAATATCTGATTTCCTAAAAACAAAACTTAGTAATTTTCAAATCTGATAACTAGTTAGTAAACAAGCGGTAACCTAAGAAAATTAATCAGTCAATGCAGAAGAATAATGGATTAATCAGTTATTTTGAAATAACTGCCCATTCCTAGTGAACTGTAATAATTTATTTTAAGAAGTTGGTCGAGGGGTGCGGTCATTGAAGAAAAACGCACTAATAAGTGGAACTTATTTTTTATCGTGTGCCAACGATTATAATAGTAAATAAATATATACATAATTCATATGCATAAACATACATACACATAATATTTCATCCATAAATATTCCCTCCGATGTCCTTAATTTTAAAAAGAAGTTGGTCGGGGGGTGGGGTCAATGAAGAAAAGCACACTAATAGTGGAACTTATTTTTTATTGTGTGCCAACGTTTCGGCCTACGTTGTAAGTCTTCATCAGGACAGTTTGTTGTTTCAAGTCAGGTATTGACAGACTGGTACAAAAAAATAAGTTACTGTTGTTTTTTTTCATTGACCAAACCCCCCTCGCCAACTTCTTCTTAACCTTCTAACCACATTAATGGGGGCAGCAATGTCCGTGTCTCCACCGCTCTGCCCTCATAAATGCGGGCTGCAACCTGTGTCCTTCTAAGGCAGATTCCGTGAAGGCCAACCGTGGGATAAGGCGCTAAAAACCTGTATTGTTTGTTACTAGAAATTTATACTTCTGAAATCTTTCGCTAGGTAGCATGCAAGTAAACTTTTTCGTATTTATTCTCTATATTTCTTCCACTGGTTCAGTCGCCATAGTTTATTTTTTTAAATGAATCCTGAATGGGCTTTCTCAACTTGATAATTAGGAGAAAAATAGTATAAACAAATTATGTATTTTTTAGAAAAATCGGTAAGTAGCAACTCGTTGAAAAAAAAATCATAAATGTGCCGAAAAGTGTTTTTCCCCTCTTAAGATGTTAATTGTTTTGGGAGGGAAGAAATAAAAAATAGTAGGTAATAGCGCTTAAAAAGGCGAAAAAAATGGACTTTCGATGGGGAAAAAAATTAAAAATCGCGAAATATGAACATTTGATTTCAGAGGTTGTAATTGCCATAGGAACATGTTCCGCAGCTTAAATTGTGGTTTTTAATGGTGCCAACCTACAATAAAATATTCATGCAAAATTAATAATACCTTTTCGCGGAAATCTAATAACAGGTATCCTCGAAAATCGGCTTTCGATATTCAAATGTGCGATGTAATGGGAAGTGTCAATTACCGCGAAAAGTTATAATTTTTTCATACATTTTTTATTGTTGGTAGGCACTAATAAAAGCCACAATTTAAGCCCAGAAGTCGAATAATGAACAACTTCGCGGTTTTTAATTTTTTTTTTTGCGAAATGTAGTTGACCGATTTCAATTGTCCAAAGGTCATTTTTTCATCTATGTAAACGCTATTATGTAATAGTTTTAATTTAAAAAAAAAATCTCATCCCACACCTGGGGTGGTTTAGCACCGTTCTTCCCAGTGACGCTTTCCATCCGGGGCTGTATCTGGAGAGGGGGAGGCAAAGGGGGCTCTTGCCCCGGGCGGCGAAATTGAAGGGGCGGCATATTTCCAGTGATTTTTTAAAATTATTTCTTATATTTGTTTCTGCTCAATTTTAATTAATACAAAAGAGGAAAGCTCTTGTTATAGATCTAAATATATATTAAACAATTGCAATAAAAAAACTATGTAATTCAATAAATATATTTATTACTCAAATTTTTCTCACCGTTTTAATTGGAAAACACGAGACAATGAGACAATTGTTGGGTATTTTTTTTATAGTCTGGATGTCTCGGGCTCAGTTATTCTCAAGAACAACTACTATATGTTTAACTAAAAATAAAAATTCAAAGTAGCACAATAGTGGTATAAACAAAGATATCTCACTATGTGAGATAAGTCAGAGGTAAATTATTTTGTTTAACTTTGTTATTTAATTATTAATTCAATTTTATTTGTTTAAAAAAAAAATGAACATTAATTAGCAGGAACTATCAGTTTAAATTGATCAATTGTTATCAATGAAATATAATTTTGAACTAATTATTCAACAATTTCTACTAAAAATATTGGTGTATAAACTTTGAGCCACTGTAGGTGCTTGTAAGTCCATCTATTTTTCTTTCAATTAAAGATTTGTGTCATATGAAAAATCTTTTAATATAAATATACTCCGAAATTTATTTATGTATTCTCAACAATAGTTTTTTCTAAGTGCTAGTTTTAAATTGCACTACATTCTCTTAAATTTCTAATCATCCTAAAATTAACGTAAATGATCTAAGACAGCCTGTATATCATTATAGAAAATTAGATCCAGTTGATTGGTCAAGCATGATTAATTAATAACATGTTTTCATACTGATTTAAAATTAGATATCATAAATAGATATTAATACTTTATGCAAATAAAAAGCAACTTAGTATTCAGGCAACCCATATGGTTCCTGAAACCAATCTGGGAAATGTATATAGTATAATGGATCACAGGCAGTAAGAATGGCGTAAGACAAGTTCTTTGGATCATTTATTCCATTTACTTTCAGAACTTTGCTTTATTCACTGTATTTTTTTTTTTTTTTTTTTTTGGCTCTGTAGATATAGGTAAGTTTTAATCATTTGACCAAGTAATCAACAACTTATGTATGTAATAAAGGAAAATCAAAAACAATCATTGATGCTATAATTGACCAATTATTTGGAAAGTTATTCTCAATAGATCTTATATTGTTGCATATTTACAAATAAACGTTTGCATACCTATTTTTCAGTAGTATTTTTTTTTCTGATAACAATTTTAGGAAATATTATTATTATTGATGAAGATAATCATATCGCTCGCTACCTTGGAAGAAGACTGGCACAACTCCAAAAGCTGTACTTTTGAGAAAACAGCATTTGAAGTTTTCTTCATCAAATTTCAAATGATTATTATAGGTTTCCTTACAATGCTATAAATATTTTCTTGAACCCATTTGCAAGTAAATGCTACAAGCATTTACGTGTAAGGTATTTTTTTATTCCAAACATATTTTTAGACCTAATTTTTTTCACCTGACACTTTTGTTCAAAAAACATCTGCTCTCTAGCGGTCACACAATGAATTTTTTTTGTGGCTCGTTTCGTCATAAAAAAAATAATCAACTCATTGATTATGATTATACAAAAATTGGAAAACGTTAATTTTTTAGTTGTACTGGTCCTCTTCCAAAGTAGCAGTACGGAATGAAACTTAATTGTTGAAGTGATATAATTTATTGGAAATTTGCGATGTAATAACATAAATAATTTAGGTTTCCATGGTTTTTAAATTGCTAATAGGCATATTTGTATTGTTTTAGAATCATGAGAGGTTTGAGTTTCTTCTGAAAGATATGAAATTTTTGAGAATAAAATATTAATCAGGGATGAATCTTTTTCTGAAATTAATGAACTTCAGTTTAATGAACAATGTTTTGAACATAAAATGGAACTTATCTCACTTTCTTTGCCTCTTGTTCTTTGTGAAGTTTACTTTTTAAATTGTTGATATTTCATTTTTATGTTATATTTTTCATTATGATCTATAAAATTTTAGTAGAAGTATATAAAAGATGAAATATTTCATATTTTATTAGCATGTATAACAATCTTTGGGAAAGAAATGAAATGTTATATCTAAAATGTACAGTAATCATATATTTTAATGAATCATTGATATATTTACTGATGAGTTGAGTAGATGAAATTCATTTGTTGTAAAATTTACCAGGGAAATATTTTTCTGCCATGTAACTATTCTTATGAACTAGAGTGAATGGAGGTTTATATATATTGTAAATAGAGAGAAATGAACTAAGGAGTAATGCTTCAATAAATAATTAAAATATAATAATTTAATTTTTCAATTAATAATATGGCTTTGAAATAGTATATGCTTTACTTTTGCTATATGTACTGTGTTATTTTCTACTCCCATTATGTTTTGAATATTATAAATAAATCATTTAATTGTACATTTATTGTTTTTTGAACTATCTTCTTCTGATCACTTTGATAGGGTGAATACAATCTTCAAATCCTTGAAACATTAATGTTTTCAAAAATCTTTTAAGTTTTCAATAATTTTAACTTTAATTATTAGTGAAGAATATGTAAATGGTTACTTCGGTTGTTTTTCAGTATCTTATTATGTAGCTCTAATCACTTCAATTTTTTTTTTTTTTTGTAAGTTGGCTGAATTACACCTTCGGCCTTTTGAATGTTTGCATTGAGAGCTATATATTTATAATAAGGTGCAAGTCATTAAACTTTATTTAAAAAATCCTATATTGCTTAATATTCTTTTTATTTTCTCTACAGGCTGTTTTGTTTTTAGTAATATCATTAAAAAAAAAAATGTTCATATGGTGAATAGCAGTGGCGGATCTAGACCTTGCTGGAGACCTGGGTGGTACAATATTGTGGGGCCGTCCATGGCAGAGAAGGCTTTTTAATTTTATGCTATTTAAACATTTTAAATTTACTCTAAACACCTATTCAGCTTATAATTTTGCATTAATTAATTTATGCTTTTAATTTTTATGATTTTTTTGTTCAAAAGCGAATTTGTATAGTTCAAATTTTATTCTTTTACAGTGTGGGGTCCCGCAATCAGACAGTTAGGTGTTATGCTCTACCATGTAAACTGCATTCATTGGTATTTTATCATTATATTACACATTCATTTTTTGTATATGGCGAGTGGCCTCACTGGTTTTCTTCAATATGAACTATAAATTCAATTTATGTCATTTATTTCAATTGTCTATGGCGCAGGGCCTTGATTGTCTATGGCTACCGCCCCTTCACCTGGATCTGCCACTGGTGAATAGTGTTTAAACCCACTTGAATGAAAATTTACAGTAATCATGTTGTTACGATAAATGAAATTTTAAATCTAAATTTATCACTAACAGGTTTTAAGTTGGTTTAGTAATTGCCATAATATTATTTCTAAAATTCCCAATTACAAAATAAGAAAGAAGTTAGAACTTAAAAGCAAATTCAGTTGCTACTTAATAGAAGTTAGATCAGTTGCTATTTCGTGCCAAAAGTGGCTACTGACTCAACAGGCCTTTTATTTTGTGAGATATTTTAAGCTGTGGATGCCTTTTAATTTTCAATAATCTTTCAGGAAGAATTGATATTTTCCAGATATTATCTAGCTTAATTTAAAACAATAATTCGTTCGGGATGACCTAAGTCTTGTTTTATTTCATCACAATATCTCGATTATTGGAAAGTAAAGTTTAATGAAAATTAAAATATATGAAAAAGGAAGGAAAATTTGGTATCATACCACAATAATAGCTGATATAAAATATATAAAGGAAAAAACCGGACAAACTTTACAGGAAAAAAGTCAGCAGAAGACAATCTGTAGCAAAGAGTTTGGTGGAATGTTACCCATGAAAAATTACTTTCCACGAACAAACGTGCTTTATAATAACAACTAATTATTGTATTATTGCTATATCCAGTAAGTCAAAGATGGCGTTTTCATTATTTTTGAGTTGAATCCGTACTATCTATAGATTAAGTCGATGCTAGTGCAGACTGAAATTTTAAAAGTTTGGCTTTGGAAGGCTATCAACAATTTTATTTTTAAGATAGAGAGTTAAAACATTGCCATTAAATATGTTATACAATTGCTCTCTATAGAGGAACCTTGAAAATAATTAGTTGGTTTATTTTATAATTTGAAAATCCTGAAGTTCCAATGAAGGCGTTTAAACAAATGGGGTAAGTGCATAAATAACTTTCATTCTTCTTGTGTTTACATTGAACCATGAAACCTGTTCCCTCTAAATTTCAGACAGGCTATAGTTTTTAAAATTGGTCAAAATTTCAATAAGTAATGCATTTTTTTGTCTGTAAAGTCAAGAGGGAAAAAGAGGAATAAAATGTTGCACAGGTTAATGAATATTAAAACTGGATCTTTTTTTAAGTAAGAACTTTAAACTGTAAACAAGTTTTTTAAATATTATTTTAAACAAATTTTACTTATTTACACAAGGAATATTGTTTTGAATTTAAACATTATAGTCTGCAACCTCCGATACTACTTCACCCCGTCTGCCTATTTTCGGCGGTGATAAAATACACCTGATGTCACTTTGGCCCAAAGAATGAATGTCTTCAATTGGTGGACGCTTAAATATTGATACACCACCACAAGCATAGGCGTGCGCAGCATAGTTTATATCTATTATCATCATAGGAAGAACGGTTTTCATGATATTCAGTAAATTAAACGTACAAAATGGTGGTTTCTCGTTTCTCGGAAAAAATAATATATTTTTTGAAATTATTTATCTCAGGAACTATTTGGCGTATAGATGTCTATTACCGCTCAAATTAGAGCTATTTAAATTGCACCATAAAGTAGTTTATATTAATTATCTTTGTATGAAGAATAGTTTCCATGATATTTGCCAAAATAAATTCACAAAATAGTAATTTCTTCTATCTCCAGAAAAAAAATTTTTTTTTTGAAAAACTTTATCTCTGGAACTATTAGACCTATTTATGTCTATTGCCACTCATATTAGAGCTAGTTAAATGTCCCATAAAGTAGTTTATAATGATTATCTTCATAGGAAGAACTATCTCCAAGATATTTCCCAAAATAAATTAACAAGACTGTTATTTTTCATTGTTTTTTTAAATGTGTCATTTTCAAAAACATTATCTCGAAAAGCAGTTAACATAAAGAGCTCTATTAGGGCTCAAATTTTACAAAATTTAATATCCTTTAAAAAAGATGATTATGATATTACGCATGGTTGGCAGTTTTCAAGATATTGAGCAAGGAATGAAAAATGAGTGAAAATTTTACGGTTTTTCTTGAATAAAATTTCACCATTTTTGGAGATAGAGGCTTTGGAATAGTAGGCAAGACTTGTTTTACTTAGAATTTCCTACATATTCGCAAATCACGTTTAAACCTTCTCCTAAAATGAGTACTCAATTTCGGCCCTGGCTCCTGTTGGTTACATCGATGTGTAATTAGGATGAGGTGGAAGTTGAGCTTGGATTAAGATTTATTACTGTAATTGTATATTTGTTTACGAGAGGTCCCGTCTTATAAGTCTTCAGTACAGAATAAAGAAAGTAAAAAAATAAAATAAAATAATGTATATATATATATATATATATATATATATATATATATATATATATATATATATATGTGTATATGTATATATAAAATGTTATTGTTACTAGCGCTTAAATAATTGCATTAAAATAAGCTGGTTAATGTAATTAAACCAAATGATGTCGTTCAAGCTAATAGATATTGCATTTATGAACAGACTATTTCCTATGTAGTTTCCACTAGAGCTAGAGATGTGTATTTCCTGAACGAACTATTTCAGTAAAAGAAACTAGTTTGTATGGTCTTCGTTCAGTGAACTATAGTCTTCTAGTTCAGCCGGTCTCTTGGTTCACTCGGCCCTTTTAGTTCAATCTGTCTTTAGTTCACCGGTCTTAGGTTACCCCATTGCACTTTTTCCTTCTGATTCAGATACTAAAGTTAAAATCCTCGGCTATAAAAACGGTAATGGCCAACGGTGTATTCCTTGACATTGACGGTCCTTCCTTATAATAAACATGGTCAACTTTTTGAGAGCTGGGCCCGCACGTCCTAAGACCGGAACTCAGTGGAGGTCCCAGGATATTTCTGAGGGAGGCGCACCTGTGCACCAGGTCCTCTCGTCCAATCCTTCCCTCCTAGAAACTTTAAAACATTAAATGATTTGTTCACATTTTAAAATCCACATTAATCAATCAAAATTCAATTATTGTATCAATAAAAGCGGCTGTTGTATCTGTAACAGAAAACAGTTATAAAGAAAAAAAAATGTTTTTCCACCTTCCAGAGGGGCGCCCATTTCTGGATTAATACAATTGTTTCCCTTCTGTTTTAATTTTTTTTTATTTTAAATAAATTTTGTATTTTTTTAGCAGTAATACATCTTAGTTTGAATTATATATTACATTTTTTAAATGTTTCTTTCCCAATTGCAAAATTAAAACCCAAAATGTTTGAATTCAAATCCCACTTGACCCCTGATGATTTTCTTAGCATTTTTTTCTTGACTGACATCGTTGACCATTTGATTTAAAGTAAAACAGTAAAATTCCTGTCCTCATTGGCCTTAGCTGCAAAACATTCGGAAGTTAGATCAAATATAGAGCCTTATAGGTTTTTTACTTTTCCTTAGCGCCCCCCTTCCCCAAAGACATAATAAATATACATATTTATATTTATATATGTATATACAGTAAAACTTCGTTCAAACGATAGACCCCAGAGAAAAAGATCGCTATAACCGGCTACAATATACATACAAATATACAAAAAATAAAAACAAATGTTTTGAATTTAGGCATTTAAACTATAAATAAAAAAAAACATTTAAATTTACATTTTTGGAGTTCCTGGTTTAATGTAATCATCGTATAAACATAACATTTCCACGCCAATTGTAACATTTTCCAAATCAATTGTCACCTTTTCTATTTAAATTGTAACTTTTTCCATTTCAAATATAACCTTTTCCATCTCAATTGTAACCATTTCCAAATCAATTGTCATATTTTCCAATTCAATTGAAACCTTTTCAATTTTAATTGTAACTTTTCCCATGTCAATTGTAACCCAACCGGACATGAATTAATTCAATATCATTTATTTTATTATGGTAAAATAATTATTCTAATTACAATAATGGCTTTTGAAATTTCGCCATATTCTTCCGACATTTTATTCGTTTATTAGATAATTGATATTAAGTGCTAAAGTAGTTTAAATTTTTTAAATAAAATTGTTGTTTATTTATTTGGTGTGAGGGGGGGGGGGGAGGGGGTGGATTTCATCGATTTGGTGATCGTTCATTAAGTTTTCAAAGTTGCTAATGTCAAATTTACTACCGAAATTTTGTTCGGTCACGATTATTTCTTCTTAATTATTAGTTTTCATAATTCTTCGATATAGGTATCGTTTACTAGTTTTTCAAGGGCACTATTTCCGAATTTAGTATCGGATTTCCGATAGCGCATGTGTATTTCGATTTCCCGTTGTTATTGAAGTTTTCTATGATAAAGGGGTCGTTTTTTAGGGTTTAGAGGGTTCTGATTCCGCTTATTGAATTGAAGTTTATATCGAACATGCTCATTTCGGATAACCATTACAATTGACCTTTTTTTTCGGCGAAGTTATTGCTTATTAGGTTTTATAGGACGATATACTCAAAAAAATGTCAAATATAATTGTAATTTGAAATCTGCATTCTCGATAAAAAATAAGATTTGAAAAATGAAATCAGATTCCGCGAGAATCTAATTCACGATTTGTATAACAATGAAAACTTCAACAGTATCAGTAAATCGAAAAGCGCTGGCGCAATCACGAGTCCAATTTAAAAAAAATCGAATCAGAACCATCGAAAACTTAATAAACGATACGATTACCAAAGAAATGTCAACTGTAATAGTAATTCGAAATGAGCATGCTCGATAAAAAATTCAATTCAAAAAAACGAAATCAGAATCTTCGAAAACCAAACAAACGATCCCTAAAGCATAGAAAATTTCAACAGTAACGTAAAAGCGAAATGCTTATGAGCAATCCTAAATCCATTTCAAGAAATGGAATCAGAACCCTTGAAAACCTAATAAACGATCCCTATATCATAGAAAATTCCATCAGTAACGGAAATGCAAAATGCTCATGCGTGATTTGAAATCCAATATAAAAAAATGGAATAAGAATCCTCTAAAACCTAAATAACGACCCCTTTATCATAGAAAACGTCAAGCAACGGAAAATCGAAATACGCACGCGCTATCGGAAATCCGAAAGTAAATTCGGAAATAGCGCCCTTGAAATTACAACACGCATTAAAACGTGTTATGAAAATATTAGGTGATAGATATGCGTAATTATTTACAGTTGACCTTTATCCCTTCTGTAAAATCGTGATTATAGCTAGTCTAGACATAAATTTAAAGGCAGACATAAATTTATATTACAATTTTTTTTTAATTAACGGCTTTAAATTATTTGTTCTTTCATTGTGGCGTGTACTTATTATGTCATTATAAATAGAACACAATCCTGCTAGATTATTGGTCCATGATTCCAGCAATAAGTAAACTGTGCTTCGCTAAATATGATTAGTAAAATCTTGTATAAGTACTAGCACCAAGGAAATAATAACTGCGTCGAACCAATTAATTGTACCTAGTACAGTTAACTAATTATCGATATCTAGTTAACGGATGAAAGGTTACAATCAAACGGTAAAAAAAAAATTAAAAAACATGTAAAAATTAGGCAGTATAATTATGATTATCTCTCTGTGAACGTTCGACTAAATTTTGTAAGATAAATTTGTTTGGTTTATGTGATGATTTGCTGACCCAGAAATTGAGCAGAGCAGAACAAGTACCCTAGACTTTAAGATTTCTTTAAATGAAGTTATCTGTGATTGTTGATTATTGGTTGTATTTTGAAGAATGTAATACAATTTTTTAACTGATGTTTTGTTTTGTAAAATTATCTAATGAACGCCAAATTACCCCAGTAAAGATAATATTTGTCATCGAAAATCTGGATTTCGAAGTGTAAATCTATTACCAATCACAAACTTCAAACAGCTTTCATTCCTCGTAGCTCATTGGAATCGTTGCTTGGTTACTCTCAAAACAGATACAATGTGATAAAAATAAGCTTCTCTTCCTTCAAGTAAAATAGTCGGTCGAATATTACTAATTTCTTGTCCTTTCAATTTACGTATAATACGTCACTTAGTAGCTTATGTCTAATTTTTTCAATAAACTAAGCAACTTTTTTGGTATAAAAAAGAAATCTGTAAAAGTTATAATGATAGGCTTGAATAACAGTGGCAAGTCTACTATTGTTAGTTTGTTAAAATCTGACAGTGAAAAATCTTCAGAAATAATTCCTACGATTGGATTAAATGTGGAACATTTTAAGTGTAAGTTTTATCTTTTAATTCTTTAAACAAATCATTAAAATGAATTTTGAAATAAATAAATGATATAACGAAATTTTTAGCAGTAATAAGATAAGCTAAACTTTTTCTAATATATATTTTAAAGGCATTGTCTAAAATAGTCACTAAACTCCAAACCTTTTAATTAAATATCGTTTATTAACCAACATGTTAATAAATTAATATATCTAACCATACGATTATTTTTAGTGTAATGACTAGTATAGTGATAATCACAGCTTTAGTTGTACGATTTTATAGTAGTGATAAAGGTCTTTATTTTAATTATAAATAATTTAGCATAGCCAACATTGTAATGCGTGCAGTAATAAACAATCATACCTATCCAAATATTTACAAAAATAATAATAATAATAATAAAAGATCATCAGTTGATATTAAATAGTAGAATCCGACATCCAATTTCTCGAAAAAAAAAAAATAATTAAAAAAAGTTTCATTTCTGGGTACTTACATTCTAGCGGTCGATAATATGGTTATAGCCTGACACCATAATGTGGTAAGGTGTCTTCTACTTATTTATTTCGCGGAGTTAAAAAATTAAATTATATTTCATTATCTCCTAAAATTCCTTTATCAAAAAAAAAACAAAAAAAAAACAAGGAATAATCGCCAGATTTTGAATTTGTATGGCGAAGTTAAAATTCGTATTCATTGTGATGATTAAAATTATTATTACTTTAATTAGATCACAGCTGTCGCCTTCCGCTCGCTCAAGAGATAAACAAACCCCAACTAACCCCTTTAGTTGAGATAGAGGCCTTACAGTAATTTAAATTTAGTTATTTATGTAATGGAAATATCTTGCCCACCTTCATAGACTTAGACGGAATAATCCCAAAACTTTGAAAACACTTTACTGCAATTCCTTCGTAGAAGGTAATTCTCATTTTTTAAAATCATTTTTCGTCAATAACCAAGAGACAAAACATTTCACATCACAAAACTTATTAATACACAAATTATAAAATAAACAAAACACAGAACTGGTAACAAAAGTTACAGTGTAAAAAAAAAATTATAATCGAAATCACTAGAACATATAGTCGACCGCTTAATGCGTAAGACCCATTCCAGTTTGAATTAGTATTGGCATTTATGTTAGAGAAAATGTTTCTGGCTTTCTCCGTTATCGAAAAATGTGATGATTGGAGCGACTACCGTAGCATCCAACACCATTTTGAGATAGTAAAAATACCAACAAAATTAAAATTATGAATAAATGTAAAAAGGAAAGAAAGCCGCACAACTGTAGTGAACTGAATTAAGTTTATCGCAATCTTTGGGCATTCATCACTAATCCTAGAAGGATTACTGCGAAGGACGATTATAATGCAAACCAATTAACCTAGCTTATATATTTGCTGGTTCAAACCCAACAATATTTCTTTAATCAGTATTTTATTTTTTTTTTAATGAAATTCTATGTGCACTGGGTTTTTGGACTAGTCACAAATTTCAATTTAATTAGGGATTGATAAATTATTTGCAACTTCTATAAATTTGCCTACTCTTCAGAATATTTCAGCCACACTGACAATCTATTTGTAAATACAGTATTTGTCTAATTTAACAGAAAATTAATTTATCAATGCATTGTTTTAGATCAAAATGTATTTTTCACTGCGTTTGATATGTCTGGCCAAGGAAGATACCGTTACCTATGGGAAAGATATTACCGAAATTGTGATGGAATAATATTTGTTGTAGACAGCAGTGACCGCTTAAGACTTGCAGTAGCAAAGGAAGAATTATATTTGCTTCTTCAACATCCAGATGTAGCTGGCCGAAAATTACCAATATTGTTTTTAGCAAATAAGATGGATGTTCGAGAAGCTTTGTCAAGTGTAAAAATAGCAACAGCATTTGGACTTGATCGAATTAAGGATAAGTCATGGCACATATTTTCAACTAATGCATTGACTGGAGAAGGCTTGCAAGAAGGTGTAGAATGGCTGACTGAACAACTTTGCCAAACTGTAGCTTAACACAAATTTCACTCTTAATGTAAAATTTAAACGAAATACTGATAATATAAAAAATGTGTCAATCTATTTGTTTAAACTGGCTGCATTGTAAGTAATACATTCATAGAAACAGAATATTTTTGTAAATATACATTCAATATTTTTATTTGAATCTTTATATTCTTGATCATAAGAAATCAAGAAATAGAGTATATAATGCAATAGGCAATAATACATTAATACAATATTAAAATTAAGTTGAAAATCCTTCAAAAATGTTTTGGTCATCTTTATTTTATTTTTTTTTTAAACCATAAGTTAAAGCATGTACATGCCAAACTGATTGTAATTGTTATTACCATCGATTACTGATCATGAACTATAAAATTAAATTGTAGCATTAAAATACTGATTTCTGAAGATTATTAAATATTCAACATCTGATTAATTCAAAAGTAGGACTATTAATTAAATAGAATTGGCAAACCAAGAAGGAGAATAAAAACCCTATTCAGACCTGTAGTTTCAGACCACCCAAATGTTATTTAAAAAAATACTTATCAAAAAATCTTGCTACACTTTGTAACTGCAAGTACTACTTTTGATTACAGATGAGCATACGAAACAGAAAAATAATACCAAAATAAATCAAACTTCGATGATTTGCTTTATAAATCTAAATATTAATTTAGATAAATCTAATCAAAATAGTAATTTTATTAACTCAAACCAAAAATAACGTAATTTGCTCAGTTGAGAGCAACTGACATTACTTCCTTATTCTTTAGTTAGTTTTTCTTTTAATTATTTTAGCAATTTTTCATATCATTACCAAAAATTCACTTATCATCAAATTCTCTTTTTCTATTGATCAATAAATTTAATTGTGCAAATAACATAATTTATGTTTAAAACAAAACTGCTTACATTGGGGAACATTTTAAAAGTCAGTTTATAAATTAAGTCAGATGCATGCTTTTCAATTACCTTAAGTTTCCAACTATAGGCAGTTTCTTTATTTGCATTGTTCCAATTTAGGCTTTTGACAGTAAATTATTATAGATATTTAAATTCTACAATCATCCTTTTCTAAAATTATGTCTATAAATGTCTAAAAGCTATTCATTCAGTCTCAAAGGCAGGTTTGAGCCCTCAAATGAAAATAATTTCAAATGATAAAAAAGAGATAAAAGACAAATTGAAATGGATCACTTGAACTGTCATATTATGAGAAAATTAATATGTATATTGCTCAAGTATTCGCCCATACAATAGACAAGCACATATTGTATTAATAGATGTTTGAATAAAAAAAGAAAATAAATCCATTAAAAAAAAGATAGAAGAAAACAGCATAGCTCATTTAATTATTTTAAAACTTAACAAATAAAACAGGAATATTTAATGGAATTTTGCATACACTTCTAATTTATCAAATTATATAACAAAACCAATAGGATTCAGGCACATGGATTCTATCATGTAGTCCTTGCATACTTTTATAGGTACAAGGTCAAAATGTAAGTCTGAATCTGCCAAAGCTTTAGCCATTTACTAGCAGTTTTGATGGTTAAAACCAAGACACATACAATACAAGGAGAACTACTTCATTAAAAAAAAAAAGTTTTGGTTTAAGGATAACAAATGTTCTGAATCCTGATCTTAAGTCTGTTAATATTACACTAAAACTTTTTGGACAACTTTATAATACCAAGTGCTACAAGAATAGACTATAGCTGAAGCATGAACCCCAGTAATTACCAATAATTCACTATGACCTCATCTTCAGAGTATCTGCTTGATCTGTTGGGCAAATGGTTTACTTTAAAAGAGATTAAATTTTTTAAGGGAATGTCAAAAACTAGTCAGATAATAATTAATCAATCATTAATATCATGGAACGCAAGTTTGCAAATGTGACTTGTCGGACTTGCTCCTGAACAAAATATTTTCGTTGCACAATCACAGGTTTTTAATTGTATAATTATTTCTAAGATTTAAAAAAAAAAAAGGGCTGATACTAATTAGTCATATTATACTTTTAAAATTTCAGTTTCAAAACTTTTTTGGGCCCTTGGTATATATTAAGAGCCGCAGTCTATTCTCGAGACTTTCTATTATGAAGCAATCCAAAAAGTTTTAGCTCGGCATTAATAATTCAACTTTTTACACACCTGCTCCCAGGCTAGTTGTTTAAAGTGACATACTATTACAAGATATGGATAATAAATTTCTAGCCATTTTCTTGATGCTTCAAACCCCTTAGTATCTTCGTTATGGAACATTTCCAACATGAGATAGTTTTAATAGAAAATTTTTCAGGCCAAGAATTTCAGAACCAGAAACTTTTTTTATCAACATTGTAAACATATATTGCACATTTTCTGAATACCTTATATGTTTTAAGTCTCTTGTTGCACAGGTATTGTATGTTACAGCAGAGATGGTCTATATAGGTGTAGGTAGTATCCATATAGGCATGATAAATTAAAATTACTTTATATTAAATTATAGGTAAATAAATAGAATTTTAAAAAATCTCTTCCATTTTAGACTCTAAAAAATTTCCAGTGCCACTATGTGCCACAAGTAACAGATAATTCAGCATTACTTACATTCTCTCCCACAAGGAATTTGTCCCAATGTTTTAACTTTTTTCTGTTGGTAAACTTGAGAATTCTATTTTGAATATTACTAAAATAATTTTTTTAAGGAGATAAAAAATATGAAGTTAAAATGTGAAAAATCGTTAATAATTTTGGAATCATTAAAATGAGGTATAAACACTAATCGCAATACAAATATTTTCTTTTAAAAGCAAAAGAAACTTTTAGAGAAAATAAAAGGAAGACAAAGCACTAAAACTTTTTTAAAATAAAAGGAAGACAAAGCACTAAAACTTTTTTAAAATAAAAGGAAGACAAAGCACTAAAACTTTTTTAAAATAAAATTTAATGAATAGCAACTGACAAGGGGAGTGCGCTATGTGCCCGTCGCTGATTTTGGTCAACATTTTTTGGGTGATTCTACATTGTAAAAAAGTCAACATATATCCAATCGTTTCATCAAATGGATCCTAGGAGCTGAGAAAAAAAAAATAACACTGAAACTGCATTATTTTATATTTTGAGTTTGAAAAATGATATCGACATGATTTTTCCAACAAAACATCTGTTTTTCAGAGTATATTAAAGGAAAAATATAAATATAAAAAATAATTGATTTTTTGTCAAATGAATTTAAAAAAGTATTTTAATTGTTAAGTAAACTAGACCTATAGATTTTTTTCACACTAAAAACGATGACAGATTTTGATTCACCACACCAAAAACCCTTAATGTTGAAAAAATAAACAAAAAAAAAATTCAGTTCCCAGGATGATTAAAATTTTTAAAGCCACAAAATTACGTTTGTGTTTGAAGCTCTATATCTCATTTTCAGTGTATCCGATTTTGAAGTTCTTGGACTCATTAGAAAGAGGGGAGTTTCTTCTTTCCATACATATAAACAACTATTGCATTATCTAAGAAAGTCTGTACAAAAAAATATGATAAACAAAAATTGAAATTAAAAACAAAATTGAGGTTTTTTTAGGATAACGTTGGTTCTAAAACAGGTAGGAACATCAAGGTTAAAGCAGACTGTGTAGCTTAAGAACCTTTATCGATTTTTTTTTGTTTTGAACTCAAATTTGTATTGAATCGTTCAAATGGTTCCTGATTTATGAGGGATCTTATGAATATTAAAAAATTATTTGTGATCAAGAAATAGTATATTTTAGTATTAAAAACTGAGTTCTCGAGGATGCTATAAGTCCAAGACCGTCCGTGCGCGGTGAAGAACCGCATCCTGCTCGAGGTGGCCATGCTCTTGACTAAACACAGGGGATCTAGACTGGAAAGTCAATAAACATTCCTGGTGGTGGGCAGCAGCAACCACCAGTACTGGTATCGAGCCGAAAGCGGTATTAGCTGGATGGGTCCCTGTCCAGACATCATCAGGCTAAGCTGAAGAACTGCGAACAAGCAAACCCTTAAAAATTCCACGGAAGTCGGAGGTAACTGGCCGAAAGGTGCAAAATAGTATCCAAACATCTTTCATGATGGTTTGGAAAACAAGTTGCCACTTAATCCTTCCCAATATGGCTCAAAACGGACATAGACGCAGTGAACGAGGTGTCTCTCTTGTTAAATCCCGCCGGGCGAGTGGAGCATCTGGCCCCAATCGGAAGGGGTGCCTTCTTGCTACCAGTGGTAACCTCCCCTGTCGAGGAGTCAGGGCTGGGACTAGGAGGAATACTACTGGCCATCCAAATCCATCAACAAAACCCTTGCGAATACTACAATGGAATCCAGAAGGTATTATTAATAAAAAAAATACCGTTTGCCAAACGACTGCATGAAGAATCCATTGATATAGCATGTATTCAGGAGACTCATTCGAACCCCAAACTCCGCTTCAGTATACGCGGCTATCAGGTCTTCAGGAAAGACCGAGTTCATCGATCCAAAGGCGGAATAATCACATTGGTTAGAAATTCTGTGCGGTGTTAATACTTTCATCTTTCATGGTCAAGCATTAACACCTTTTGAAATTAAATCTGTTTGAAAATTGGAGTGGACTGTATGAAAAAAAAGACTATTTAAGACAAGAGAATTATGGATTACTATATTTCTGAATTACATGCGGAATGAGGAAGCCAAAATTTGAACAATTATGATTAAAAGGTTTAGTTAAATTTAGAAAGCAGGGTCTTTTGAAGATGATGAGCTGTCGGAAGATTATGTTGAAGGTAGGTGAATAGTGGCAGATCATGCAAAATAAAAAAGGGCGACTTACTCCGTTTCATGAGCTTTGAGATTTCTTGAACTTATACTCTCATTATTGCCTGCAGGCCTCTCCTCGTCTGTCTCTCTCTCTCATCTCTCTTCTCCCCTATGCCAGGGGAACAGCTTCTTGCTCTACTCGGTCATTGTAGAGTAGCTCTGAAAAAAAAAAAAAATGCTGTCTATCTGGACCTTCAGATTTGAATATTCCAGACCCGAATATTCTGGACTTTTAAGCCCTTCTATACCTTTTAGTTCCTGCAGAGGGCGCTACCATCGCCTAGCTGTCTCAACTACCATGAGATGGCGCCACGTTCGCCTTTCATATTTTGGAAGACGAAACAAATTCTATCCCAGCAAGATGTATCTCTTCACAAAGAATATATATAAACGATGAAGCAGAAATGGAAGGGATACTCCTACAAATTAGGAATAGACAAATAGAAATTTATAATTACTACTGTCCTAATGGCAATCTGCTCTCCCTTAATAACATGAGAATTCCTGATTGTGACTGCTTAGTGATAGGCGACTTTAACTCCCATTCACCTTCATGGGGATATGATCACTATGACCCCAGAGGAGAGGAACTTGAAACATAGCAGACTGAATGCTCGCTGATACTGCTCAATCAACCTTTCGACCCACCAACATTCTACTCCAGAACATTGAAAACAACCTCCACACCGGATCTAGCCTTCGCCACGAACAATCTGGCAACCGTTGCTCAAAGGGAAGTTTTGAATCAGCTAGGGAGTAGTGACCATAGACCGATCAGAATTGCAGTGGATATTGCAGCCCCACCACACGAAGTAATACCGCTCCCCAGGTGGAATTTCAAAAAAGCTCAATGAGACAAATACGAAAAATTAACGGACATATACACTGCAACAATAAATGCAAAATCGAAAAAGGTCAACCAATCCGCAAAGCAATTCACAGTGGCACTTCTTCGGGCTGCTGGAGAGAGTATTCCAAGAGGAGCAAGGAAGGATTATAAACCCTTTTGGACTGAAGAAATTGGGGCCATAGAGTGGGAACTGGCTTATGTAAGAACCAATGCAGAAACAAACCCTGGAGAAGACACTTGCATCAAGTTGAAGGAAGTCGCAGCCAAGCTAAAAAGAGAGATAAATCAATCAAAAAGAAAACATGGAAAGAAAAAACAGAAGATCTGAATTTAGATCGAAATGGCAATAAGCTATGAAAACTAGCCAAATCATTGGCTGATGACCATACAAAGTATGACCCTCTTACCCTTGAAAGCGAAGGGAAACTTCTCATAGGAAAAGCAGCTGCAGACGTGCTTATAAAACACATTAGTAAGACTTGTGAGATTCAGATAGATCGACAAAGAAAGCTGTACACAGACAGCTGAAACGCCATCTTAAATTTTCTAAGAAGACCCAGAATCATCTCGATACTCCCTTCACTCAATCCGAGCTTGATAATGTCATCGACTCTCTGAAAACTAAAAGTTCTCCAGGGGTAGATGGTATAATGAATGAAATGACAATAAACCTAGGAGTAAAAGCAAAAAAGAGACTCCTAAGGCTTTTCAACACCAGCTGGAATGAGGGCGAAATCCCTCAGATCTGGAAGGAAGGAGCCGTGATTCCCATTCTCAAAACAGGTAAACCAAAGCATGAGCTCTCCAGTTTCAGACCTATTACTCTATTAAGCTGCCTGAGCAAGCTTATGGATAGAATTGTCAATAAACGACTTACTTGGTTCCTGGAAAAGAACAATCTGATAGCTCCTGAGCAAGCAGGATTCAGGAGTTGCAGGTCCACTGAAGATCAGGTTGCATATATAACTCAGGAAATTGAGGATGGATTCCAAAATCAGGAGCATACCCTTGCTGTTTGGATAGATATGGAAAAAGCATTTGACCGAGTTTGGAGAGAAGGTCTGGTCCTTAAGATAGCAAACATGGGAATAACAGGCAAGCCACGGATACTAACAGGCTTCACAATTTTCTGAAAACGCGCAAGGCCAGATTATATTCTAGGGGAAGAAAGAGCCGAGTCGAACTTATAAAAAATGGAGTTTCCCAAGGTGGAGTTCTATCCCCAACGTTATTCATCATATTTATTAATGATGTATTAAATAACCTTCCAAATAATGTTAGCGCCTCGTTGTATGCTGATGATATAGCCCTTTGGTGTAAAACTTCATCAGTTATAGCTGCTAAATATCGGATGCAAGACACACTTGATGGCCTCTTCTTATGGACTGAAAAATGGGGACTGAAGATAAACACTGGGAAAACAAAGTACACCATCTTCAGCCTATCAAAAAATGTCCCTGAATCCATACATCTAAAGCTGGGTGCAAGATTGATTATGAAGGAAGACAAACCCAACCACCTCGGAATCAACTTAGACCCAAGATTAACATGGAAAGGCCATATTTATAAATGTGTTGTAAAGGCTACAAAAAGAACCAACCTTATGAGGATATTATGTGGCTCAAATTGGGGAGCAGATCATAAGACCCTGAAATCTCTTTACACTGGATATGTCAGGCCCACGTTAGAGTATGGGATAACCAGTTGGGGAGTTGCAGCAAACTCCAATTTCCAAAAGGCCTCTGTAGTCCAAAATCAGGGACTTAGGATAATTACTGGAGGTCTAAAATCTACTCCGATCCATAAAATGGAGTCCATTACGGGCCTGCACAGACTGGAGGACAGGAGGGATATAAAAATGCTTAATTTAGACTCAAAAGCAAAATGCATTCCTAACCACCAACTGAAGGATAGTGTAGGCCAAAGGATACGAAACAGCATAAAAAGACTAAGCTTCCTACACAAAACACGTTCAATAAAAGCAGAACTTCAGTTGGCAGAAATTCAACCCGAAATAAAGAAGGCAACAGACGACTCCCCACCATGGTCGTCTCCTTGCAGACCCTCCTTCTTTCCAACTATTCCAGGGATTAGAAAGAAAAGAGACCAGGATCAATTGGAAATTAGAGCTGGAGCACTCGAATATGTGAACTCAACCTACCCAAAAAACTTGTGGACCAGAACCTATATGGATGGTTCAGCCGAAAATACTACTAGAAATGGAGGCGAAGGCATTCACATGGAATTTCCAAATGGTCATGTGCTTGAGAAGGCGATTCCTACAGGTTTCAGCTCTACAAACTACAGAGCCGAGCAAGATTCGTTACTGGAGGCCACGAGAATTCTAATAGACCTCAAGAGGAGCCAGAAATCAAAAATTGTTTTTCTGACCGATGCAGGAGCAGTTCTTTTAAAACTGAAGTCCAAATGGAAAGCGGGGCTGATATTGCTTGCCTCTGAGTTGGAACGCCTTATAACTGAATATGAACAAGTCACCCTGCAGTGGATTCCTGGGCACTGTGGAATACAGGGAAATGAGCTGGCTGATAAACTTGCCAAGGAAGGTTCCAAACTTCCTCAAATCACCTCCATACCTCGACTGGAGGAAGTTAAAACTATAAATAAAGCATCAATTCAGCAGAGGTGGAACAATCAACATCCAGACTTTAAACCCCAGGATCCTTACTACTTGCTTTCCAGAAAAGAACAGGTTTTAATTTTCTGCCTCAGAACTGGTCATAATCGGCTTAACTCGCACCTCCACAAAAAATTTAAAATTGGTCCAACTCCTTTGTATCAATGTGGAAGAGGCGAACAGACTAAAGAGCATATTCTATAGTCATACATAATTATGGAGGAGCAACGGAGTCAGAGGTGGCCTCAACCTATTGACTTGGTGACCAAGCTGTACGGCGACCTGGAGGATCTCAGGATCCGCGGACTTTATTCTGTCATTCCCTGACTTGGCCATTTAAATGGGAAGATCGAAGAAGTATTAAAAATTATTGAAGTAAAAATATAAGTTTTCACCCAATAGTAATACAGTTCTGATTACTTATAACTAATCCTATCAGAACGCTGCATAATATAATTATATCATTTAAAAAATTGTGGTCACTCTAATACTTAATACTACTTTTTTTTTCTAAAATGCTTAAAGCGGTGGTTTAAAAGTGTAATATTTGCTATTTCATGATCACAAATAATATTTTAATATTGTAATTTGTAGATGTCTAAGAACCCATATGTTGAAAACATATGTCTTAACTTGATAATTTTTAAAATTAAAATATACTATTTCTTGATCACAAATAATGTTTTTATATTATAATATATACATGGTTAAGAAGTTAATGACCATGCTTGGGATGTCATAGTTTATTAAATTTAATTTGAATATTTAAGACCGTGTATTATAAGTAATTTAAAAAACATTTTCTGTGATCCAGAAATAGTAAATTTTAGATACAATTTTTTAAAACCAAATAATTGAATTTTACAGCGATCTGAAGGTCTATTGAATTATATGTAATGAAAACTGTATTCTTCTAAGGAGTGAAGTATATTAACAGATTTTTTTTATTCAAAACTACCATCAGATTTGATTTTATAGCACTCCAAAAAAAAAAATATTTAAATTTTCAGGCAAATCCAAAAATAAAAATTTGTTGACTAAAAATTTCGTCAAGGGTATATATATTCTTCAAATTTTTTTTAAGTTTCATAAAATCGCTCATAAATCAGGAACCCTTTGAACGATTCAAACAAATTTGAGGCATCGGCAAAGGTTCTTAAGCTACACAGTCTGCTTTAACCGTGATGTTCCTACCTGTTTTAGAATCAACGTTATCCTCAAAAAACCTCAATTTTGTTTTTAATTTCAATTTTTTTTTATCATATTTTTTTATACAGACTTTCTTAGATAATGCAATAGTTGTTTATATGTATGGAAAGAAGAAACTTCTCTCTTTTTTAACGAGTCCATGAACTTCGATATCGGATACACTGAAAACGAGATATAGAGCTTCAAACACAATTCAAAACGTAATTTTGTGGCTTTACAAATTTCAAGCATCCTGGGAATTGAATTTTTTTTCTTTCATTTTTTTAACATTAAGGGTTTTCGGAGTTCTGAATCAAAATCTGTCATCGTTTTTAGTGTGAAAAAATCTATAAGGCTAGTTTACTTAACAATTAAAATACTTTTTAAAATTTATTTTAACAAAAGTCAATTATTTTTTTATGTTTATATTTTTCCTTTATATACTCTGAAAAACAGATGTTTTGGTGGAAAAACCATGTCGATATAATTTTTCAAACTCGAGATATAAAATAAAGCAGTTTCAGAGTTGTTTTTTTCTCAGCTCCTAGGGTCCCATTGGATGAAACGGTTGGATATGTGTCAACTTTTTTTCAATGTAGACTTACCCAAAAAATTTTGGTCAAAATCGGCGACCGACACATTGTGCACTTCCATTGTGAGTACAAAAAAAATAGCCCTCAATGTAAACATTCAAAAGGTTAGATAATCTTTCACAACTAAATGTAAATGAAAACAAAAAATTAGCTTATTAATACAACTATGTTTTAAGGTTTTGAACAGGCTTATTGCATCAAAGGAATCAGAAGAAAACTGAATAGAGCACATGACATTGAATGAACAATTACATATTTTATTGAACTTTTTGCATAATTTACAAACATAATATGAGTAAAAAATAATGCATTACATATAGCAACAGCAATATTGATTGTTCCAATTTATTTATTAAAAAAATAAAACTTTTAATTATTTATTTATTGAAGTGGTAATCCATAGTTACTTTCCTTCTACTTATCCATATGTAAATATCCAAACACTCATGTTTACGAGAATGTTTACATAATAGATAATTTTTTCCCTGATAAATTTTATACCAATGAATTTCACCTACAAAAAAATAATAACTCTGATCATTAAAGCTGTTTTGAGAATCACTAATAACTAGTAAATTTAAAAAAAGAAATAAATTTACTATAGATTTTAGTTAATTAATTAAATTTATAATTACCAAACATTAATAAATTATTTCAACAATGAAGGAAAATGTACTTGTTAACACATGTCTTCACATAACCATTAATTGACTATATTTATCATAATATATGCAACCTAAAATAAAAATTAATAACAGAAGTAAATATTATTAAATTTGAAAATGTTTTCTTACTATGACTTTTTTGTAGCATGGAGCAAAATAACAGTGGTTAGTTTCTCTAATCAACACAATCAGTAAATATATCAGCAGTACATTAAAGTAAATGATGTTGGCACATTTTAGAAATAAATGATTTCATGCCCAAGGATTGTAATAAATGTTAATGAAATATAGAACATTTCACCTTAAATATTGTTTTACTAAAAAGTCACAGAGGGAAAAAAACAACATACAGATTAAATTCATACCATTTAAGAAGTATATTCCACAAAGAACAAGAGGCACAGCAAGAGAGATGAGCTTCATTTTATGTTCACAGCATTGCTCATCAAACTGAAGTTCTATCATTTCAGAAAAAGATTCATCCCTGATTAAAATTGTATTCTCAAAAACTTTATACTCTGTCAGAAGAAACTTAAACCTCTCATGATTCTAAAATATTACAAATATGGCTATTATTAATTTTAACACCTAGGAAATGTGAATTGTTTCCATTATTACATCATAAGCCTCCAATAACTTATATAAATTCAATAATTAAATTTAGTTCCTTATAATTATTTTTATCAGTAATGACAATACATCCTAAAATTGTATTTCAGTTCAAAAATAATTAAATCAATGATTGCATAAGATGATTTAAACAGCATTACATAAACAATTAAAACAAAACACGAGAAATAAAACTTATTTAACAATATGTATCAGATGATGCAATAGATGTTACAAAAAACAATTGCAATGAAACAAAAAAATAAAATAACAATAAAGGCACCGAAACAAGAAACAGTATATAATAATCTATTAATCAGATAGGCTTTCATAAATATAAAATAAAGTTTACATACTATGCTATTTTTAATAACAGAATTTAGTGATGTGAAATTTATTGTATTCTCGGCTGTTTTGCATAAATGATTTATTTTCCAAGAATCTATACAAGGTTTCACAATATAAATAAAATCATTTTTAAACTTTAATGAGGAATAGTACTCTGCTGCACTTTTGATTTCACTGGAAATATAAGTATCATTATTATTATTATTATTCACAAACATTATTATAATTATAAGCCAAAATAATTTAAATATGCATACTTTTTTACCCTTGAACACATTAATGTAAATCCAAGAAATATAAACGAGTTATTCACTTCTAAATTTAAATCTTTCAGTAAATTATCTGAAAATGATTATTATAAATATGTAACTTTATATATAAATGTACATACATATAGACATAAAAAAACACAAACATATAATTAATTTAACAGAAGACAAAGTTATCCTTACATTCTGAATCTTTAACTAAGCAAAACTGATTCTCTGAGTCCACAGTCAACAGTTCAACAGCTGTATGAGTGACAGTCCTTAAACAGAAAGAATTTGATTAAAATAAGCAAAAAGTGACTTTTAAACCACCTTGTTTGATATAGCAAAATAATTTAATTTTACAAGAAATTATTTAAGAAATTTAAAAGAATTAAAAGAAATTTAAAGTAAACAGACCATTTCATTTTCAGGCAGATGGTTTTTTTGAAATACCATAGTGGTCAGAGAAAAAAAAACTACTGAGAAATATGGATACCTTTGTTTGAATATATGCAACAATTTAAGCTCTAGTGAGCATAACTTTCCAAATAATTGGTCGACTACAGCACCAATGACTGTTTTTGAATTTGTTTTCTTTATTACACACATAAGTTTGTGATCGCTTGGTCCAATGATTAAATTTGGTAAGCTTATATCTATAGAGCCTGAAAAAAATAAAATAAAAAATAGTGCGAATAAAACAAAGTAGGCCTAAAAATCAAGAGAATAAATGATACTGTAACTATTTCTTATGTAATTAGGGATTGATAAAGTATTTGCCACTTCTATAATCCATCAATCCCTAATGAGATTGATCCTTCTATACCATCATGTGAATGTCAACTATTTCTTATGTCATTCTTACTGCCTGTGATCCATTTGCCAGGAGTACCCAACCTTTTTCTATTTGGAGACACATTAACAGATTATCTGTTAGGTGGTGGGCATCATGTTTTTTGTGTGTTTATATTCAATGTAAATGGGTGTTGGATATTGCTAATAATATTTGTTAATAATGTTTAGATTTAATAGGATATTTCTTATTAAAAGTAGCATAAAACTCTTGAAAGTGATGCTGAACGTTATATTTCTTCGGTATTGCAATGCTACTACCACACAACAAACAAATTTATCTTTGAAATTGAAAAAGTAATATGATTCCTCTGTCGTTTTAAAAATTATACGTTCGTTTTCTTATATTAGATTCACACATATTGAGATTAGAATTTTTAAAAATTATATAATGAGGTATAAAATAAGCTGAATGCAGTATATTAATATTTACCAACACTGTCATTCAATTTTTGTTACTGCTAAAAAACATGAATAAACAAAACAACAATGACGATTAACAGAAAAACATAAAATGCTATGATATAAATGAATTACTATTTTAAAACAAATTCACTTATTTAAACAAATTTCCAGTTAATCATTAAAAAATATATATATATATACAATATTTATTTAAAAACTCGCCGATCTGCAATAGACCACTTAGGATAGTGATGATGATTGACAGAAAAACATAAAATGCTATGATATAAATAAATTACTATTTTCAAACAATTGTTATATTTCCAATTAATTATTAGATATTAAAAAAAAGAATTAACTAAACAATATTTGATTGAAAAATCGTCGATCTGCAGCATGTCATGTAAAACAGTTGGTGATCGCTGGTACAGGTTATGTTAAACAGGCACAATTATGCCTACGGCAATATGTTATAAATTTAATGGTTACAGGTAGCCTTAGTTTCTCTAAGGACAATAAATATCTAAATCCTAAATATTTTAGAAATTTTAATTTTTTTTTAATTTTCGAGATTTAACTGGCCAATGGACTATGGATTGAAATTAATTCTTATTTTTCTCTCGAAGTATGAGTCATGATTTGATTTTTTCAATTTGAATTACTTTGAGGTACTTCTAAACAATAATAACAACCTTCGCTGACATGTAAATTCAACAAAGTTTACATATCAATAGTATGATTTAAAAAAAAAAAATCATAAATAAGAGCTTTTCTCGAATATTCATTTTTTAGATCATTTTATGATCATCAAAAAGTCATAATTTGATTTTAATATTTGAATTAAAAAAATAAAAGTCAATGTTACATTTTTATTATTTTAGTATGCATGCAAAAGTTTTTTCTTCTTGGGAATTAGAGATTGGCAAAAATTGCTATGAATAAGTTTAAGATCGAGCGCAGAATTAGCGAATATTTTTAATTATTCGAATGAATTCGATATCGAGGTCCATTATTGGGCTATCGGAGGCGGTTTTTATGAAAATAGTATCAAACTTAAGATCGCCTGCTGACGTATTGATTTATTTTAACTTTTCGGATATTTCCGATATTATTTTGCCAGAGGCATAGTTATTGAAAATATTATCGATGGTCGAATTATCTTCTCCACAAAAGATTTAATAAAAAAAACTATCTGGCAAAGAAAAGTACAATTAACAAAATCACACTAACTAGCTAACTACAAAATAAAAAAAGACTAACTATGGGATTACAAATAAGGGGGTAGATATAAGGTATAGGCTTGGGAGGGGGAGCTAGCTATTTACTGACATTGTAACTTTATTGACCATAACCCCTCCCTTTGTGATTTGTCAAAACATAAAAGTTAATAAACGTTAAAATAAACTCTGATTAGTTTATCAAATTTATCAAAACAGAAGATTGATTATAATGATGAGAGAATAAATATTTCATTGGTAGAAAATGTCCCATAATAATAACATGATTTGTTCAAACATTAAAATGGTTTTTATCATACTTTGTCAGTTATACGTATTAAAACCGTTAAGTTTTCAGAAAAATTATTTCTTTATTTATTAAAACTGAATTAATGAAGGTCGTATAAAATTAAACTTATTTATTTTTAGTTTTTAAAACTGTTGTTTTAAGAAAACTTGTATTATATAAAATTACCATTAATTATTAGGAGATTCTTAATATTCAAAATATAAAGAATTACCTGTTCCTCTGTAGGAAGAAATTACTTGTACCCTGTTTTCAGCGAATAGCATAACCCTCATCACAGGTAATCCAAGCAAAGCTACCCTAAAAATACAAATCATGCATAATTATTCATATGAAAAAAATCTAGAATTATTCCTTTAATATACTCAATATTCAATACATTTAACAACTTGTTTTTTAGAAAATAAATTATTTTTAGGACTTGATTATTTTATACAAAATACCATGCTATTTAATTCCTCGCATTTCTCAATTTAAAAGCAGCCTTTGACTCGGTTCCTAGAAAAGAAATATGGACAGCTTTAGCCGCTAAAAATGTGCCCAAGGAATTGATTGGTGCAATAAAATCTACCTACCACGACTCTAAAGGCATAGTTAGAATAAACGGAACAAAATCCAGGACTTTTAACATAATTAAAGGAGTTGAACAAGGCGACAGCCTTAGCCCTCTCCTTTTCGCCATATTCATGGATGAAATTTTAAAAATATGCAAGCAGAGGGCAACACACAGTCGTGGGAAAGTGGAATATGAGGATAATATTGGCCCAAGTTCTCGTTTTTGCAGACGATATTGTCCTCATTGCTGATTCACATGGAAACCTCCAGCAAGTAGTCATTGAGTGGGAAAGAAAGAGCATGGTACCGAATGTAAAGAAAAGTAAAATGATGCACATTGGTCATGAGGAAGAATTGATAGTTTGCTGCAAGAAGGAGGTATTGGAAACAGTAGAGGACTACACTTGTCTTGGGATTGTGCTCAACAGAAATGGAAAAATTAACCAAGAGCTTTCCAACAAAAACAAAATAGCAAATAATATATATTATCAGCTTTGCAGCTCAGTAGTGGGGAAAAGGGAGACAGAAAAGAGTGTAAAACTACACATATTCAAGGTCATCTACCTAACTACCTTTCTTTATGGCAGTGAAAGCTGGGTCCGGCTGGACAGGCACTGGAGTAGAGCTACAGCCACTGAAATGAAGTACCTCTGGAGAGTGGCAGGCCGAACAAGGAGAGATCAAGTCAGAAATGAGCGGATGTCAAAAAGAGACAGCTAAAGTGGTTCGGTTTTCTATGCCGAATGAATGAAGAACATGGTCCACAAAAGTTTTTTGAAGCCAGGCCCACTGGACGTGGCCCTAGAGGAAAATCCAGACTGTTATGGACTGATTACATCTCCAGGAAAGGACAGAAAAAGGGAAAGAGTCTGAACTCCATGAGAGTACTGGCTTAGGCTCGTGATGCCTGGCTGACTTGGACTGAGACACCTCCACGCTGAGAGGCACAAAGGAGGAAGATGAAGAAGAAGAATTATTAAGTTAATTTAATTAGGGATTGATAAATTATTTACCACTTCTATAAATTTGTTTTATTGAAAACTTTTTGCTTAAATGACCAAATAAATATCTTAAATAGTCCAATCTTAAATTTATTCCCATCTATAACAGAAAAAACAATTACTCACCGGCCTTACTGGGAAAACCCTGACCCTGACGGGAAAAACCGTTTACCTAAAAACATCCTGTCTATCTCTCGTTCATTGCCAATACAATGCGAGAAGAAACCAGTACAAACTTTTCTGTTTGATATAATCCATTTAAACCTTGGTGAGTACCAACAGGTATTTGATTTCTTGTCTTAATTAAATTCATAATTCATAAATCTTTTATAATACTGATTTATATAATTTAATATGTATAATAATACCAACTATATTTTGAATTGCTTATTTTTGAATTTTTTGTGTGTTTTTAGAACTGAGGATGAATGTATAACATTCGAAACTAGTTTTCAATAAAACAAATTTATAGAAGTGGCAAATAATTTATCAATCCCTAATTAGATTGATCCTTCTATACCATCATGCAGATGTCAACTGATTAAGTTAATTATTTTATACAAAATACCATGCTATTATACATAGTGTTCAAAGAGTAAATTTTCCTTTTTAAGTCAACTAACTTAAACAATACTTGGTGAAAAAAAAATAATCAGAGGTGACTAAGTACTATGTATAGAAATAAAAAATGAGGATTTCCATCAAGATGGTACAAGTATAAGTCAACAAACCTTTAACATCAGAGGACATAACCGCTGAGTGCATTGTGGAGAGGGTCCCAGAGCACACAGTTTGTAGCAGTATGGGTTTAATTCTCACCTGGGCAAGCTATTTAATTTGTGATAATCATGCAGAATGAATCTTATTGGTCCCTCTCTAGATACGGAATAAGAGCAATCTTTAGGTAGCCGCCTGGGGTTGGCAAAACGGATCAACAGGCCCACTTGTCAGACTAGTTCCACACACCAATACTTCAACCCATACCAACCATTACCTTTATTTTTTTAATACTTAAGTATATAAGTACCATAATTATACTTTTAAATTTCGTACAAAGCATTCCTGAAAGAATCAAAACTTGCCAAATGATTCTGATTTTCATTTTGCTTAACTTTATTCTTGATAAGCAAGCCATAAATGATGGAATAAGAACTACTGCTAGTTCCTTAATTGGTAAAGCTATTCATTGTAAAAAGGAGAAAAACAAAAAACAGTTCCAACCTATAGGGAGTGTTTCGCTCCATAATAATACCAGACCACATAATGTGATTCAAACTTATGAAAAGTTTTTTAGGTAGACACTTGAGCTCCATGTAATTTTCATACCTTGGAGTCACTTAAGGAGAAGGCATTGGGAGACCCAAGTTTTTGTGATCCAGCAGGAGTGGAGTTCTTCATGCATAACATAACTCACAGCACAGCAGGAGAAGTGGAAGTTGGTTGTAATATGAAATAAGGCAATATTTTGAAAAATAATATGTCAAGGATATATATACTCATTATCATGTTTATTGTTAATGGGATTATAAATGAATATGGATAGATTCAGAAACAAGATATTTTTTCATGGTTGGGAATAGTGGGCAGAATGGAAGGATTTTCAAAATCAAAGAAATGGTTTAAAGATATCACTTCTTTAGATGGCTTGGAGGACGAAGGGCAACAGAAAATGATGGTGTGTTCGTATTGAGCTTTTTACATTGTGTAATGATTTTTCTTTTTTTATTAATATTGGGATAAATAAATAAAAACATAAATTAATGGCCTAAAAAAAATGTGTTTTATTCACCCTAACTTATTAACAACAAACCTACACTGGATTTATTTATTTTAATCTGCAATTGCTCCTATTATCTTAATTTTTGAGCAAAGTTAGTTCCTCTGTTGGGAAAGTATACAGGAGCAATTTTTTATGCTATAAAATTAAATAGGAACAATTTAGAATAAAAGAGAAAATGCATGTTATACACTCTTTCTCTAACTTCTAAAAAAAATTTAGATGTACGAGGGCTGGTCAAAAGTAACACATTTTTAAAAAATCAAATATACATGTATTTGAAAAAAAAATCACTTCATTTTATAGGATAACTATTAACTATTTCTCAGCATAATTGCCTTCCTGATCCAAGCACTTTTGGAGTCTTTCAAGCAACTTACTGATACCAGTGTTGTAGAAATCACCCGCCTGCTTACTAAGCCAGCTTTGCACCTCTTCCTTAACATGTTTCTAAATCTGAAAATTGTTCCCCCTCTTCATCATAACAAGCAAGAAATTCACGAGAAGCCTCCATTCGTTGTCGTTTATGGTCTTCCGTCAGCATTCTCGGAACCCAACTCGCACAAACCTTATGGGATATCAATTTATCACACAAAATGGACTGAACCTTTAACAATGTCAGGAAGCAATAAACAAAGTTCACGAGTAATGATGCGTCAATCTTGTCGCACCAATGCATCGACTTTTGCCATCATCTCATCTGTGACGGCTGTTGTTGGTCTCCCACTTCGCTCTTCATCATGAATATTTGTCCAGCTCACGAACCCATTTACACGTGTTTGTTATGTCCATACATCCTTCTCCATAAACTTCGCAAAGCTGTCTGTGAATTTCAATTAGCGGATGACTATAACACTGTAAACTTAAAAAAAGAGATAGAAATCAGGAGATCCATTCCAAACAGCTCTAGCTCGGACACTAAAAGGTTCAGAGGCTGCAGCAATACCTCGTTTAAAAGAGGGGAGATAATGGAACACGGCAGTGGTGCTAACTCTCTCGTCCGACATTGCCAGCTTGGGCTAGAGGGTTGGAGACCTTACTTATTGACCAATCCTGTTATTAACACTATCTTTGTATTCAGCACTTGATATTTTAGCAGATTATGGAGTAACTGAATGGGTAGGCTTGCAGGTTGCAAACTGCATCTTCCTTTCCACATGCTGTTCACTCTCTCACTCTCTCTCTCTCTCTCTCTCTCTCTCTCTCTCTCTCTCTCTCTCTCTCTCTCTCTCTCTCTCTCTCTCTCTCGTGTAGAGGATATTTACTCCACTACTAGCACCAATTACACACACACCAGCTTCCTGACTAGCCTTATGCATACTTTTATTTTTGTTTATTTATTTTTTTTTCATATTCATGTATATTCTGGTGCCCTATAACAAAAATATTCTTCTTTTTTTTTTGTTTAAATAAAATTGACTTATTTAGGGGTCATTATGGGAATACTTACAATGGGAAATGGATGACTATAACACTGTTAATTCTCATATCCATGGTTAGATTGGAAATAATCAAATAAATGTTTTCTTTAACATGACACTGATAATTTATTTCTGTAAAAATAAATACTTACAATAAATAAATTTACTCAAATTAAATGACATTATTTATATAATTTAAAAAAATTAAAATAAGTACATCAAGTATAAAACAAAATATACTGATAGGTTGACGAGGCCAGAAAAATTTCTAGATAATAACCAAAAAAAAAAATGAGGTAAAAGAATGAAATAATAAAAAGGTTGATTAAACAAATAGAGCAGTGGCAAACCAATTTCATATAACCTCATTGGTACTCATGATAACTGAATTAATGTGGCACTCACAATATGCTAATAATATATAGGAAAACAGTATAAAAAATTATTTACCTTCAATATTTTGAGGTTTACAAGAGATAATGTAATTATTTTCTTCAAAGTAAATATTATGAATAATCAATGGCTCAGAAACCAATGCTCCTTTTGATGCTCTCAAGCCAACTTGTATTTCATAAGACAATAAATTTGCTTCTTTCTTTAAATCAGATATAATATGGTAAGCTCTTTGCAACAATGTTCCCCTGGAAAATATTTAAAGATTTTAAATTTTTTGTACTATTTAATGGTGATGAAAAAACTTTGATGGAGAGATTATTTTAGCTAATTCTTCTATAAAAAAAAATAAAAAAATAATAATGAATCTTTAATGAATTAAATAATCTTACTCTGATGAGTTTTATTTATAATAAAGATAAGTTTTTTCCAATAATTCTTAAAATTATTCTTTTTTAATGCAATATTAATTTCTAAATTATGCATTTCAATCTGTTAAGGGAAGTCAATTTTGATATAATAAAGTAACCATTTAATCTATTCAGTTTTTTAATACTTGTCAGTTTATTGTGTTAATGCCCATCCTAGTTGTAATATTCAACTTATTACACACACTCAAGAGATAAAGAAATATTGTTTATACCATAAATATTTCACTTTGAAGATAATATATATACTACAAATAAGATACATTAGGAAATTTAAATTAATAATTTTTTAATGAAATAAATAAAAAATAAACATAGAGTTTATTCATTGCAGAG
Organism: Rhaphigaster nebulosa; assembly: GCA_948150685.1. Lineage (NCBI taxonomy): Eukaryota > Metazoa > Arthropoda > Insecta > Hemiptera > Pentatomidae > Rhaphigaster > Rhaphigaster nebulosa. The sequence goes on from OX411307.1 coordinate 155,858,040, forward strand.
GTCTCTAAATTACAGCCCACAAGTTTATTTTGATTGCATTGTAAAATTTACAATGTAAGTTCCTAGATGGTGATAGGCCAGTGAATCAAACTAACACAGTTGAAAATTGGCATTAATGGAAGGTAGCCAAATCATACCAATTTCCTCGGGCCTATCGTTATAATTATATGAATGGTTTTTGTACAATAATGGTGAAATATAAGTATGATTTACAATGATTTCTCTCATTCGCATGAACATACTTTGTATTGGTTTCACAGATAATAAATATGTTTACTCTACAAAAGTAGCTTCCATCTTTAGTATTTAAGGGCCTAAGGGTCTCATGTAAGTAGTTCAAAACCCATTCTAGCATTAGTCTTTACCTGAGGGATTGTCCTGACACCCAAGGCTTATTTGTGGGCCAGCAGCCAGTAAGTGAGGGCAATAGAAGACTACAACACCGGCCGGCACAAAAGTAAACCATTCAAAGTAATAATCAGATGTTTTTTATTTAACGGCCAATTAATAAACACAATAACTACCATAATAAAAGTGAACGTTTTAACTGTAATTAATTATATGAGATTTATTCTAAAAACATACAATTAATCTAACTGTTTCCATGGTATTTCTTCCAATTTGATTTGGTTTAGTAAATAATTGATAGAAATAAAGTATTTGTAAACTAATAAAAAAATTTGATTCGTTTTTAGAGAATTATAAATAAAGGTTTTAGTATAATGTGGAAAAGGTTTGGATTACAATTAAAATAAGACTGCTGGATGAACTAAAAATATATTGAAGTTTTAATTTTTTTTAAATCAATTATAAAAAGTTCCTAAATTAGGGATATTTTATTTATTAGGAATACTTTTACAGGAAATAAAGAAAAGACATTTTTAAATATCAATGTATTGGTATTTTTTTTTCCATCACTAGTCATGGTCTGAAGGACATAGTGGAGGTGACAGCAGGCCAAAAATTTTGGGGACCCCTGATTTAATGTATAATTCTAAATTTTGTAAACATTACTATCTTCATTTATATATAAATTGAAAAATTAAGAACCGTTCAGGGCTTAACACAGTAGTACCAGCTAAAATGAATGTATGCAGGCTTGGTTTAGCAATACCTAGCTTTAGTGAATCAGAAGGAAATACTAGTTAAACAGGAATGTGATGATCCCAAATATAAAAAACGAGATCCAGCATTCAAAATCAAAAATTCAAGAATCTGATGAAATTGAATTGTTATAACATCCTGCATACAGCCTTGGCATCTAACCCTCAGATTATCATTTATAATTCTGATCAAAGGATCATTTTCTTTGGGGGGTGCCAACACAATTCAAAGGGCATCACAACTGGTGTTCAAGAATTCCCATCCTCTAAACCCAAACAATGATATTGACAAGGAATACTAAAGCTCGCTATAAAATAGGTTTACTTTCAATCTCCTCAATACATTACAAAATCATGTGTTCTTGAAGAAGAGGTTATTCATTTTTATTGCCTTTATTAGTTTTTAATCAAATTGATGAATATAATTTTAAGTAGAGAAAAACTTCATATATTTGTTAAATACAGGAATTTGTTCTTTTACTTATTGCAGAATAGACATCTAAATGAATATTAAATAGTCAACAAATAAATGAATAAAGTCGTTCAGATGAAAACGAACCTGTTAATAACAATTTAAAGAACTATTCTTTGCTCAAAATAGTTTACTAAGCGAATTTCAAGCTAGATTCCGGAGAGGCAACTCTGCTTGTGACAATTTGTTTTCTTTGATTAATATTATAAGATTGAAATTTTTAAAAAGAAGACAAAAGTATGCTGTTTCTTTGTGGATATTAAATCCACCTTTGATTTTATTAATCATAAAGCGCTATTCTTCAGATTGGGGATTTCCTCTAAATTTATAAATTGCTTAAGATCTTAGTACTCTGATTCTTCAGCTTCAGTACACAGTATGAATGGCTTGCCTGATTTTTTTCCAAGTTAATAGCGGTGTTCAAAAAGGGTGTCTTCTTTCTAGTCCAATAATGTTTTAATTGTTCTTAGATGATATATCCGAGGCACTAGAATGTGGTGCTCATATCTGTAGAACAATAATTAAGATTTTAATGTACGCAGATGATGTTGCAATCCTTGCGGATAATCCGGTGGTTCTACAACTGAACATTAATGCCCTTGCCTCATATTGTGATCTATGGAATCTGAATCTTAATCTTCAAAAGTCCAAAATTATAATTTTATATCGAGGTAGTACTCTGGCTGCCAGTGAAAAGTGGTCCTTTAAAGGTCAATCCATAGAGATTGTGAATAGATACAAATATCTTGGAGCTCTCCTTACTTCTTGCCTCTCATTTACTCAGTATTTAGCCAAAAGAATTTCCCATGCAAAAGTTGCTCTAAATCGAGTATGGCCTGACTTTTTTAATCAGAATTTGGTACCTCTTACCTTGAAATTTTAGCTTTCAACTTAATATCCAGATCCATTGTTTGTATCCATTGTATGCTAATTAGGGATTGATAAATTATTTGCCACTTCTATAAGTTTGATTTTATTGAAAACTAGTTTTGAATGTTATACATTCATCTTCAGTTCTAAAAACACACAAAAATTCAAAAATTAGCAATTCAAAATACAGTTTGGTATTATTATGCATACTAAATTAAATGTAATATCAATACAAACAAAATTATAGAAGTGGCAAATAATTTATCCATCCCTAATTAAATTGATCCTTCTATACAGTTATGTGGATGTCAACTGTTTATGCTGCCCAGATCTGGGTATATGATAATTATGAAATCTTAGAAAGATTTCAACACTATTTTATTTAAAAAAATTTTGCTTTATCTGTGATCACTCTTAATTACACGCTTCATCTAGAAACAGGAGTTGATTTAAATGGTTGTCTTTGCACTCAAGCTTCACTTTAAATATTGCCTAAAGGTATAATCCTACCCCCTTCTCGCCTATCTAGATTGATTGCCTTAGAAATCATAAATAATAAAGCTTCTTGGGTTAGCAAATAGTTAATCTTTCCCAAAACTATGATTGTCCTTTTGATAGCTCTATGTTACAAACTTCAGTTGGGAAGGAGCAACTCGATACCTTATTGTAGAAAATCTCTTCAGCTACTCAGGAGAAATTTGTGAGATCTTCTATTGCATCACTTTGTTTTTCATTATAAGTCCATCTCAACTATGACTTTGGAATGTGCAGTCTGATGGAGGACCATTCGGAAGGACTATCTTTGAATCATCTCAGGTGGATTTTTAAATTAAGAGGTGAATTGTTACTTTTAAGTCATACGTCTTGAATGGAAAGCAAAGCTGATTTATGCCTTTAGTCTAATGTTAGAATTGCTGAAGATTTGTTCCATTTCGTAAAGGTCTGCCGCAGACTTGTAGAAATTTGTTTTTCTTATTTTGGGTTAAACTACCTAACTGACGCTTCTCAGCAGTCCTTCCAGTGTCGATCAGTAATCAATTTTACTAGTAGAGCTTGGTCACTTCGAGATCAAGTTTTGAGACAATTTACTCAATAGCTTATAATATGAGGTTTCTGTTTGAATTTGTGGGAAAAATATTTGTTCTTTTGTATGATTAGTAAATTATCAGTTCTTTATTTAGTTTTATCAGGTAGATTTATTTATTTTGTTTTATCATTATTGATATAATTATTATTATAATTTGGAGATGAAGCCTTAGTTTTCAAAGTAAACAATCGTCTTAGAAATTCATTTATTTATTATTTTATTTTATTTTATTATTTATTGTTTTGCTGAGGGTTTTCCAAAGCCCATTTGTATTTTATATTTGTATTCTTTTGAATTCACTTAAATAATATACAAAAAAAAATGTTTAAAGATAAATGAATAAAATTATGATCTATCTTAAAAAAAAAAAAAAGTAAACATACTTCTTTGGTGCTCTTACAAGGAACTCTGAATCTGGTTCATGAAATTCTGTTTGACTAATGATATGATTATTATCAGTTGGAGAACAAATTGGACCATTATATTTTTGTTTATTTTCTTTTGAATATCTTGTTGCTTCCATTTTTTCAACTACAGGTTTTATTTGCTAAAAAAAGGAGAAAAATGAAAAGCATTTCATTCTTAAATAACAAATGCAAGATGATTCATTCTGTAAGGCTTACCAATAATGATAGTCAGACAATCTATAATGGCTTAACAGAATAGAAGATTTATTAAATTAAGATTGTAGTAATACATGCAAATACCTAATAGAACATGTTGTGTAAACAAATATGCGTTTTAAAGTTCATATGGATGATTATTCAAAATACTTAAAACACTTGCAAGCATTAATATAACATAATCGAAAAAGATACTTTTAGTACTGAATTTAAACCTAAATGGAAACAATATGATCATAAGCAATTACTGAAATCCCAAATTTATTCTAAACATTTAAACTAATAAAACAAATTTGTTATTTATCATTTTGTTTATACTTGGATCATTTAGTGACAACAATGAATAATATAAATAAAACATGCAAAGAAGTAATAATTCTCTTATTTGAAATATTCCAATTTAATTATTTAACAAATGCTATTGATGGCTTAACCAATTCTTCATGATAAGCAACTAACAGAACATTACATACTGCTCAGCTGATACTAAACCTACAGCACTTTTTGGACAGAAATTTGAATCATTCCATTAACAGGTTGCATGGCAATGTACATACATAAACATACAAATTAACATATTTCATTACATCATGCTAACTAAAAATTCATTTTGCTTTCTCAAAAGATGGTAGTGAGATATGCTTGGAAATTAAGCCACCGTGAATCAAAACAAACACCATATAAATGCAGCCAGGATAGTTATGTAAATAGATTTTCATACAATTTACTTGAGTATATAGTAAATTGGTCACTGTGAATTTTTAATAAATAAATCTTTGATGGTCCAATACCCACAAGTGGATGTATAATAAATAGTTATATCTTGGCCTATTGCACCCTAGTAATTAAAAAAAAAAGTAGTTTGGAAATATTACCAATTTAATTACATCCTTAAAAACATTCCTGGCAAATCAGCCTTTAGCCAGAGAGAAAAACGTATCATTTTGTATTTCAGAAACAGAAAAAATTAAATTAACTATTTTTAATAATAAGAATATCAATCAAGCTTTCATAAATAATTAAATAAGATCAAAGATAATATATCTTTGAATCTGGAATAAGATATTACCTTATATCGCATCAAAAGACCCATAGAGAAAGTTCACATTGATCAGAAATACAATTAGAAAAATTAATCAAAAAAAGAAATACCATTGAATAATTAGATGAAGCCAAAGTTACATGTGAATCTCGTTCAGAACTGTCAACAATTTCTGAACCATCAAAGTCAATATTTTCTTCTTGCTTCCCTGCGGAGTATAATCAATAAAACATTTATAAATAATTTAAATACATTCACTTTATGATTTATGAAACTAACTAAACTAATAAGAATAAAATTGAAAAAATAATCAATACAAATTCATATTGAACCAATTGAGAAGTTACAGCGTCCCTCAATTGAAAACTTCGCTCCTCTTAACAATAGCGTTTTAAAAATAAATGAAAAAAAAAAAACATTTTATTTTATTTTAATTTTTGTCTTTCTACATATTCACTAATTTTAATTTCTAAAATTGGGCAGTTTGGATCTATACAGGAAATTCTCATAAATTCAGTACTAGGTTGTAAATAAATTATTTTTTCTCTTGCATTCCTCATGCCGTTTAAAAAGGTTCTAATTCTTTCTATGGTAGTCTATAGCAGTGCATAATTGGTTATTTTTTTAATGACTATTTTAAAGAAAAGTTGTTTAATTTATAAAAATATTATTTTTTTTTAAATAAACTTGAATTTTACATTTTTTTTTTAGTGTTTATCGATCCTATCTTAACAGTTCTTAATAATAACCATTAATAGAAAATTATAGATATTTTAACTAACAAAAGGAGGCCACAGTCAATGGGGGTCACCAATTCAAACCAAATTATTTTGGGTTATTCTACATCCAAAATATTGGACACGTGTCCCGGCATTCATTGCAATGAGCCCTAGGAACCGGAAAAAAATCAATAAATAAAATACACAGAAACTGCTTTATTTTATATCTCGAGTTTGGAAAATGATAATGATGTGGTTTTCCCGCCAAAATATTTTTATTTTTTTTTCAGATTATATTAAAGGAAAAAAACAAACTTTAAAAAACAATATTATTTTCGGTCAAATAAATTTTAAAAAATAAAGGTTTAGATTATTGGGTAAACAATGAATAGATTTTTCCACTCAAAAAACTATGGCAGATTTAAGCGCATCAACACGTTGAAAATATCATAAAAAAACAAATATGCAGATTACATTGGTTCTAATTCACGTAGAAATACCCCGGTTAAAGCATATCCTATAGTTTAAGAACATTTACCAACCCTCCAAATTTGTTTTGAATCTGTCAAAGAGTTCCTAAATTATGGACGGTTTTTTAATCTTTTAAAAAAATTAACAGGCGAAATTTTTAATCAACAAATTTTCATTTTTAGATTCGTCCAAAAGTTTGAATATAGGGGTTTTATAAAGTAAATAAAACAAATCTGACACCAGTTTTAATAGGATTTTTTTTTTTTAACACATCACTCCTTAAAAGAATACTGTTTTCATTGCGTATATTTCAATAGACCCTTCAGATTGCTCTAATTATGAAATTTAACCATTTCATTTAAATAATTGGATCACTCTAAAATTTACTATTTTTGGACCTCAAATAATGTTTTTATATTACTTATAACACTTAAAACCCAGCCTTAAATTTTCAAATTACTATGACGTCTTGAGGTCAGGTACATATAATAACGGATGGGCTTTTGGTTGTTCTATTATTTAATTATTTAATTTTTTTTTAAATTATCACTCCAATATTTAAGTACTATTTCTTGATCACAAATAATGATTTTATATTATAATATATACAAGGTTAAAAGCCTGGAATCTCATAGTAAATTGAAATTTTAAGGCAATGTTTAAAGTGTTATAGTTAAAATTTTAATATGATATAGTTATGCCTATCAAAGAACCTAAAATTAATTTGTCAGATAGAAATACAGTTGTTTAATAAGAACCATGCCGATTTATGAAAAAGTGCATCCCGTTTGTAAATGTACAAATTTTATATTATCAAATCATTTTAGGCAGAATATTTTCTTTTTCATAATTTTCTAAATCCTTTTAAAAATATAAATTTAAATTGCCAGACAGTTTTGTGGTTTAAAATAACTTGAAAATATAAAATTTGTATCTGTATAAATGGGATGCATTTTGTTACAAATCGGTATGGCTCTTATTAAACAACTGAATTTCTGTCTGACAAATGAATTTTAGGTTCTTTGATAGGCATAACTATATCATATTAAAATTTCAGCAATACTAAAATGGTTTGAAAATAATTTTATTTTTAATTACTAAAATAGTGTCTGGTATGGATTTAGCAACAACAAAACTGTCTGGCAATTTAAACGTATATTCCAAAAGGATATAGAAAATTATGAAGAAGAAAAATTCAACCTAAAATGACTTGAAAATATCAAATTTGTATCCTAAAATTCTTGTTTTTGAAAATATTCTTATATGGAGTGAAGTATTTAAAAAAATGTTTTGTGCTCAAAACTAGTGTGATTTGTTTTTAGCACTTTGAATAACTCATATATTCAGATTTTAGGGTGAATCTAAAAATTTTGCCCATCTAGAACCTTCAAATTTTTTAAAAGATTAAAAAAACCGCCCATAATTCAGGAATCAAACTAAAGGTCTTTTTGAGCGCTGAATCAAAATCTTCCATAATTTTTGGAGTAAAAAAATCTATAAGGCTAGTTTACCCAATAATCTAAACATGTTTTCAATATATTTGACAAAAAATCAATTAATTTTAAAAAAATTGTGTTTTCTTTAATACAATCTGAAAGACAAATTTTTTGGTGGGAAAACCACGTCAATACCATTTTCCGAACTCCAGATATAAAATAAAGAAGTTTCAGCGTATTTTATTTTATTTTTCTCATAAGAACGAATGCCAGGACAGGTGTCCAATATTTTTGGATTTAGAATCACAAAAAAAAAAATTGGTAAAAAGCGGTGACCTGTTGACTGCCCTACCCTAGTAAGTAAAGTGAGAAAGAGAGGGTTGAAAAAAAAAATGATAAAAGAACTAGAACAACCACTTAGCTTACCTTCTTCAATAGAAAATTTTGAAGGACTTAAACAGGCATGTGGCTGGCCACGTGTATTAGAAAAAATATTACTGTCAATCCCAGATATGTTTACAGCAGAATCTTGAGAATAAATTATGTCTTCTTGACTGCTATCTAAATCTGAATGATCATTGTTATCTGGAAATAATAATAATAATTGGTGATTTAATTTTTAAAAAAAATTTGTAAAATTAATATATAAATCTTCAGTAGTCAATGAATGGCTTTGTCAAGGTTTTCAGCGTTTTGGATTTCTAAAACCTTTCTTTTCACTCTTGAGTTCCGATTAGTGTTCATAAGAGTGTACACAATACTTCTAGAATTAAATCCACTAGTTTTAGAAGTCTCATTTACTTTTTTCAGTACAGACATCATTGACATCTCAATTTTTCTCAATCTGAATGGATTTGACTACATTAGCTGCAAAAGAAAATCCAACCTTACAAGTCAATGCATCTAAACCGATTTGATCTGGAAAGAATCAAATTAATGCATTGACATGGCGGCAATAAACTTCTAAACGGGCGACAACTTGGATATAATTTATGGGGTTAACAATTTTCTCAGGAGTGGGATATTGTTGCTGACATTTGGAGAGAAAAAAGTCTATTCTTCTTGATATAATGCTGTGTGCCTCGTTAGAACTGTTTTGTGTAAGTATATCTAGGTATATCACCTTTCCAGGCTCCCTCTGAAATAAAACCAAAATGAACATACCCAAACCCATACTATCCTTCGGCTGAAGATTAATAAAAATTCATAATTAAAAACTAAGGTAGTCCACACACGGGTCGTTCCAGAGTCATCAAGGATGTGGTATTTGTAAGCTTGGTTGTCACAGCCTAGGTAAATGATAAATGATAGTCGTTTCATATGTGAGAGATGTGTTTGACTCTCATCAAGCATTAAAAAAAAAATTATAGTCTCCCTCGTTTGGCATCTGCTGATTGGTCGTCAAATTATCGTCAATATACCTGAAAATGGATCCACTACAATAATCCCAAGCGCAAAAAATCTTGGGGAATGCCCGGACTAAAATCAAAACTTCCCGAAAATGCCGATAATTTGGCTCGAAAACTGACATTTTCGATCGAGAATAAATTTATGATGCAATCACAAATTCACTAATATGGTGCTGCCGTTATGTTGACAGATGTCCAAGCTTACTGTTAGACATTTTTGATCTAACCTATTTCGACCACCATCAACAGCTGCAGCCATCTATCGAAAAATGGTGGAAGCAAAGTTATACACCTAATAAAAGAAAAGAGGACAATTTTTTCATTCTATAAAATGAAAAAAAAATTGGAGTCAAAGATGCTCAACTTCGTTATTGCGATAAAGAGCCTCTGATAGCCAGTTACTCTCCAAATAGAGGTAAGTCCATGATCTCCATTGTTTCTGTGGTCTCCTGGACTGTATGGCGTAATGTTGATATAATAATACATCCTCAACATCACTAATCCATGAAGAACTGCTCATTTTTAAAGCAATCTACTGAAAGTTGGTGGTATACTGACGTTTCCTTGACGACCCATCAGCGAATTTGAAATGAGAGAGACTATAATTGGTTTTTTTGCACGCTTAACAAGAGTCGAACACATCTCTCATGGTCTGGGGAAATGGATCTTGACACTCCCACTCTTGTAAGTACAGGGCGACAACCTTAAGGTAGCAAAGATTTTACCTTCAGGGGCTGGCAAAAAGGGCCAAAAGACCCACTTAACAGACTAGTTCCCTCCTCCCACCAATACTAGTATCAACTAACTATACAGAGCACAGTTGGGTCATTTTTTGCTAGAAATGAAGCTGAACAACTGCAGCATATTTGGAAAGAGTTGTTCAGAGACAGTCAAGATTGTATGGTTACACGTGAAGAATGAGACCCACAAATATTTCTGACAACAAACCAATAAGTACAACGTTTAAAGGAACAGCCCAGCTTATCTACACTAACAATATACCCATGTTGGATCAAACTAAAAGAAGATAAAGATCAGAGGTTCACTGAACTACTCAACATTAAAAGGTTTGAAGATGAAGATAAAGAAAAAGTTGAAAATAGAACAAAACTCAATGGCATGTAAATAATTCATTCATAAATTAAAGTTAAAAAAAAATTGTCTAATAGCAGACAACCCATATTTATGGCTGTTATTTACAATAACTGGATTACCTAGTTAGCAGACAAGATTAGCAGCTATATTATATAATCGTTAAATAACATATATTTGATACTTACATGATATACGGTCGACCACGTGGTCTGTTGTCCCTCATAATGTGATACTGATAATATTCTTCTTATTCCTGTTTCTGGGAATTTATGTTAGTGCATTTAAAGATTAAATTTTAATTGCATTTCACTATTGAAATTCCTTAAAAAAAAAAAAAAATGTAATAATCCTAAAACTTTGAATCTATGTGGCAGCGTTAAAACTCATATTCATTGGGATTATTAAGATTATTACTGCTTTAATTAGATCATAGCTGTTGACTTAATTCAAGAGGTATACAGACCCCCCAACGAATCCTTTTCAGTTGGTCGGGGCCTTACTGTAATTTAAATTTAGTTATTTATGTAATGGAAATATCATACCCATTCTCACAGACTTTTTGCAATGGAATAATACTAAAACTTTGAATCTATGTGGCAGCATTAAAATTCATATTCATTGGGATTATTAAGATTATTACTGCTTTAATTAGATCATAGCTGTTGACATCATCATCATCATCATCATCCTAAGCGCGACAATCCATTACTGGATCTTGGCTGCCTCAAGAATCTTCTTCCATTTCTCCCTATCTCGTGCGGCCCTCCACCAACTCTGGATGCCCAGAGCTCTGGCATCACCACTCACACAATCCAGCCATCTCAGCTTTGGTCTTCCGATTTTCCTCTTACCAATTGGTTTGACATTGAATGCTTTTTTCGGGACTACATTATCACCCATCCGTAAGACATGACCCGCCTATCGAAGCCTAGTTATTCTTTTATATTTGACAACATCGGGCTCTTTATAGAGGTCAGAAAGTTCACTGTTGTGTCTGATTCTCCATTCGTTGTTTTCCTTAATGAGACCATATATCTTCCTGAGAATTTTCCTCTCGAACACCAACAGTTGTCGCTCTATGGCCCTAGTCATTGCCCATGTTTCTGACGCATATGTCAGTACAGGAGGTATTAGTACCTTGTGTATGTTCACCTTTGTGGATCTAGACAGCGATCTGCTTTTCATATACTGCAAGAATCCATAATAGCACCTATTCGCAGCAACGAGCTTCTGTGTTATTTCCTGATTAATATCGTTGTCCGCTGTTACTACTGAACCTAGATACTTGAAACTATTTACTTTTTCGAAGTTCCAAGAGCCGATTTTGATGATTGGGTCAGTCTGTCGGTTATCTGTCGTTATATATTTTGATTTTTCTTCATTTATTTGAAGTCCAATTTTTCTTACCACTGTCTCGAACGAAGTAAACGCACCCATCATTGCTGCCGATGATCTTCCAACAATACATATACCATCAGCGTATGCTAAGATTTGGACGCTTTTTGTATATATAGTGCCTGTGGTCTGTACTCGTGCGTCTCTTACTGCATTTTCAACTGCTAGGTTAAACAGGGTGCATGCTAGCGTGTCTCCCTGTCTTAATCCTCTTTCGCAACAAAATTTATTAGACAGATCTCCTTGTACTCTAACACAGCAGCTGGCATTTGTCATCGTCATTCTGACCAGTCGTATTAGTTTTGACGGAATTCCCAGCCTCTTCATAGCTATGTATAACTTGTCCCAATACACACTGTCATATGCTGTTTTGAAGTCTATAAAGAGGAGATGGATGTATGTATTGAATTCATTCATCTTTTCAAGTATCTGTCGCAGAGTAAACAGCTGATCAATGGTGGACTTTCCCTTCCTGAAACCACACTGATATTGCCCCACCACTTTATCAGTGTAAGGTCTTATTTTAGCATTAAGGACGTTTGAAAATATCTTGTACACCGTGGGGAGTAAGGTAATAGCCCTGTAGTTGTTACAGTCGAGGACATCATTCTTCTTGTGTATCGGGCATATTACTCCTGTCCTCCATTCTTCCGGGATAACTTCTTCTATCCATATCTTTAACAGGATATCGTGCACACGCTTCAGAGTTTCCTTGTTTCAAAAGTTCAGCCTGCAGACCATCGATTCCGGGGACCTTATTATTCTTAAGTTGCATAATGGCATCAAGCATGTCATCCTCGTCAGGAGCTTCCATGTCCTGCTCCTCAGCTAATTGGTATGGGGTAGCGTCTTCATCATCCACCTTAAAATGTTCCTTATAATGCTCTTCCCACCTATTTAATATTTCAGATTTATCTGAAATTAGTGTTCCATTAATATTTCGGATCTGGCTATTTCTGGGCACTTACGCTCATAGCTGTTGACTTCCGCTGATTCAAGAGGTATACAAACTCCCAACGGATCCTTTTCAGTTGAGGTCGGGATCTTACTTAATTTAAATTTAGTTTGGTGCCTCACTTAATTTAAAATTGGTTATTAATGGAATGGAAATATCATACCATTCTCATAGACTTTCTTCAATTGAATAATCCCTAAATTTTGGAAGGATTTCACTGCATCTTCTTCCATAGAGGACAATCGCCAAATATTTACCATTTTTCATCCAAAAAAGAAGATAAAAATCACAAATAAAAATAAAAATCCCTAAATAAACAACACTTATTAATACTTCATAAATAATGTTAATAAACAAAACAGAACTGATATAAATAAAAATCTCAAAAGAAACAACACTCATTAACTAACAACTTCTTAATACTTTACAAATAATGCAAATAAATAAAACAAAAGTGATAAGAAAGTTATCATGTAGGTCATAAGGGAAACCAACAGACACATTGTCGACCGTATAATAGATAAGTACCTTATATTTCATACATTTGTAGTTACTCAATCTAAAATCAGTAAACAACAGCTAAAAAGAAATAACAGTTAAAAATTAACAGATTGCTAATTAGCCTAATAAATAACGCATCTTTAATGTAAAATCAATAAAAACTAGTCATTTAAACTAAAAAAACAAAACATTAACATACAATAATAGCAAATTAATTATTTATAAATTTCCCCAATAAAAATAGCATATAATTTTACCTTCATTACACAGTAATATTTTAGGGCTAGAGGATTTGCTAAATACATCATTTTTCTTAAAATGCTGATAACATTTGTTTGGAGAATCCTGAGAACAAATGATTTCTTCTTTATGGGCATCACTAATTGACATGCTATCTTCTTCATCTAAAATGCATACAATACTACTTATTTAATTTAAATTTAAATCTTGTAACATGAACATCAATTACAGCTATTTCAATTTAAAAATCAGTCGTTTATTAAACATACAATGTTTGTGTTAGTTGCTAGTAGCCATTTCCAAGCATTTTTTACACTAATTTAAACATCAATGCTAACTGATTGAGCAATACCTTTTCATTTCAATTTATTGTTAATAAAAATAGAAATAATTCTTTTTTCTCTTAATTTTTTTTTTCATGTAACAAAGAAGGTGGTTTAATTTTCCATGAGATTGACCATATACATTTTGTAAGTAGAATCTATATAACCTAACAAGGAATGCTGAAGAGAGAATATCTCTAACATTTCACTAGATAGCAATTGTTATGTTTGGTTATCAAGATTCATCCAGATACCTACAATTGATGTCTACGAATTACCAGTTGCATATCTCGTCAATGGAAATATAGAAATGCTCCATTTTAGGTGAATAGGTTCAATACCAATCGAGGTAATAAGTCTTGGTTTTGTATTTTTTGTTTTATGCGGTTTCTTTGGTCATTTGTGCGTCTTTGGTTAAGCAAAGTCGGATGAAGGAAATAAACTATTAACAGAATTTTCATAGAAAATGCTATTAATTTACCACATGTGTTCAATTTGTTATAACAAAACCAAAATTTATTTGAAAAATAATCTTTTAAATATGCTATTTGTTTACTAGTTTGATTATTACTAAATATGCCAACTATTCGATAAGCTATATTAATCATTATATTGTTATTTTTTTCTTTATTTCCCAAACAACTAAGTTCCAAGCTTCTTTTATCATTATTGCTTAAATTTGAAAGAAAAATTCATTCTTAAAAATGTATGCGTAGTTTCAAATTCTTTTCTGGTTACATTAATGACCTTGCTATTTCTTTTTAGACACCATTTGTAATTCTCTCATTTAAAAAAATTACAGTAGGTATTGCTAATTATCGAATTTCAATTTAATAAGATATTTAAATTTCTTATTTTAATTTTATCAGATCAAAGGAATATTCAAAACGGAGTTGGAGATTTGTTTATGACAACACTCTTCCCATCAGCTAACAATTATTGTAACTTATCCAACTATAATTAATTATACACACAATCCATTTAAATTAACATTTTTAATTTCTGCTATTGATAAATAAAATTTGTCATATTTAACTGGATACTGACCCACAGGTCTATAAAATAAAATTATTTTATTTATGAAATAGAAGACCATAGATGATGAAAGGGTGGAAGAGTAATGAAGATGAAACATCGGAAAATAATTGAGGTCAAGTGGTGGGATTAACCTGCTCAGGCGGCCATATTGAGGCGCCTCATCTTTGGAGGATTGTTTGGCATTTGGGGTTTGCACTTAACTTTTAATCATTATGGTTACTTGTTGTGTATATGTTTGTTCAAATAGATCAGATCGGAACCAACGAAAACCTGGAGTTTCATTTCACAAATAAGTTTTTCGATTTATAACTATTTTTATCTTTTTTAAAATTAGGATTAGGAACTGAATGTATTCCAACTATATTCTTGATTAATTAAATAGAATTAACAAATATGCTGCTCTAAATGTGCCCAGTATCTCAACTTTTATTTATATATTAATTAAAATTTTTTTTCCATTAATTTGAAATCAGTACACATGAACATATAAGAGATATTGTCAACTATTCCGAAGTAGATTTACCTTATAAAGTTTATTAACATAAGAGACTCAAACCCATTGTACTATAAATTAATTATATCTGTGGTGTTTGGGTAAAGGGGGTTAAGTCATTTTTGTGACAATGTATTTAAGTTATATTTTGTTCTTTTTAATGAACTTAACCTTAAAGAAAGAGGCTATAAGTCACTGGAAGTGTTCACATGGACTGCGAATACTGTTTTATCGACTTATTTCCTTTTTCTCAATCATAATAGAGTAATGAAATAGTAATAAATTCCATCATAATATCAGAGTGATGAAATATAATAAAATACCTGAGTGTCGAAATAGTAATAAATTCCATCATAATATCGGAGTGACGAAATAGTTAACAAATTATCAGAATGACGAAAATACCTGAGTATTAAAATAGTAAAAAATTCCATCATAATATCGGAGTAACAAAATAGTTAATAAAATATCAGACTTACAAATCAGTAATCAATTATATCGTAATATCAGAGTGAAGAATTAGTAATAAATTCCTGTTTTAACTTTAAATTAGCCTAAAATTGCTGAATTTACTCGACATGCGCAATGGGCATGGCCGCTCACTCCAAACTCATCCCCTCGCTTCAATCTACACAATGCATTTAGATTCGTTCGTCATCTCCATTACTCTTCTAACCTCCTAGGGCGGGACAGACAAACTAAAATACGGAATAATACTGTATTATGCATGCCAAAGTTTTAGCCCACTTCCTAGGCCTTCTTAGGGACACCCAACAAGATATGAACTAAACGTGGAAAACTAATACACACCATATTGAGAATAAAAATAAATAAATACCAAAATACTTAAGAATAATATAAAGGATATCATATATGCACTTATGACAAACTAACCTTCTTTAGTATTCTAATAAGTAGCTATTTTCACATTCGTTACTTTAACGGGGTGGTGATGATATGGCAATTTCACCATTTTTTGAAGCCCTTGGCATTGAAATATATTTTTTGTCATAAGTAGCGAAAGGAAACTCAAATTCTTTTTTTTTTTAGTAAAATATGTGTCATTATCTTTATTTAT
This sequence comes from Rhaphigaster nebulosa, assembly GCA_948150685.1. Taxonomy (NCBI): domain Eukaryota; kingdom Metazoa; phylum Arthropoda; class Insecta; order Hemiptera; family Pentatomidae; genus Rhaphigaster; species Rhaphigaster nebulosa. The sequence goes on from OX411307.1 coordinate 155,874,390, forward strand.
TTAAAATTATTTTATCAAGAGCAGAAGCATTTTTTAATTCAGTTTAAGTTGAGGATAATTTTATTGTATGTCGGGAAGCTATGTTATTTGGGTAAAAAGTTAATCTAGGTGGTGCGAAACAAGCATCAATTGTTTATTGTGAATAGGGAAAGTACATGTCATTAGATGATAACACAAGCATTCCACCTTAGTTTGTTGAACGGGACAGTTGTAATCTTCATGTCCGTACAAATCGATTACTTCCACACCATTAAGTTAATCGATTCAAGAGTATCGATCTCACTTCATCGATTACATCTTAGCATTGAGCGATACTACTGAAGACCTCCTTGGATTGTTGTTTATCCCTGTAGGTGATAACCTTGAAAATTCTCCCCAACCCTAGATCACACTTTGTCTTTAAAAAGGATTTAAGATAGTTTAAATTATAGAATAATAATTTGTGGTATTATTGGTGAAATCTACTTTACCTAAGTTCATTATTAATTTATGTAAATTTTGGTCTTCTATTTTATTATTTTTTGGTTTAACTTTAATATTTGTTTATATACAATAGTAAGAAATTATTATACAGAACTATTTTAATGCACTACCTTAATGCATTTGTCTGTTAGTTTGTAAGTCAGCATAAGGTGACCTGTTGTTAACAATTTTTTTTGCATGACTTTTTCTCTCAATAACTTAGTTTTCTTTTCAAGCATTAACCATAATTTTTTATCCTTTAATTTTTCAATCAAATTTAAATTTACTTATTCTCCTACTACTCTTCTTACTATTGCCAGAACCAGTTCGAAACGAGTGTGGAGATTTACATTTTAATATAAAGTTGCCCCTTCCCCAAAGCCATTTATTTATAATCGTATTTGTGCCTATCAGTATTGATTTTGAAAGCCATAACTCATGGTTTCATCAACTTTAGAGTTTTATTTTAGATTCATTTGCCATGAGGTCTATAAGTTCCATTTCTAAATTTTATGATACTACTGTGTTTACACGAGTTAGAGTATGCAGAGACTGATAGGTTTTGGACTGGATATAAAGTCCAAACATAACAGAATACAGTAGGGTTTGAATAACATTTGCTTTATCTTTCCCCTGTTGTTAGTAATAAAAGTTGTTAACACCTAGGCTAAATAATATTAAGAATTTTTCTTTCTTACGTGTCATTATTTTGACTCATAATATTAAATAGGGTTCATTTTTGTAAAAATCTGTTAGAA